>QRFB01000068.1:3520-42080 GCA_008931105.1 Oenanthe javanica | reverse complement strand
CCCCCCCCCCCCCCCAAAAAAAAAGAGAGAGAGAAGAGCTGTATTCATTTCATCTACCGCTGTAATTTTCTTTTTTGCAGTTAAAGGTATTAACTTTTTTTTTAATGTTTGCTAAAACCACCGTCCCCAACTGACGTGAACAGTAAAAAGATTTTATCAAACAATTTTCAATTAGGTCCCTTGATCCTAATTAAACTCTCTCAAGTCAATTTGATGTCTCTGCTGCACCTGACAATAAAGCACAAGTAAGATACAAGTGCACATGTTATCCCCGTCATTGCTTCAAAGACCCGTAAAAGTAGCATCTTCTCTTGAGACTATCAAGAGTTAGGTGTAGTTATACTGTCTATGCCTCTTGGGAGAGCAAGGTAAAATGCAAACACTGACAACATTAAAGAGTTCTATCACATTCTCACCTTCTGTTCAAATCAGATTCAAGAGCTTCACAAGGCAGTGCGCCAAATAAGTGGCAAGTGGCAAGTGGCTACCTTCCATATCAATAACAGATAGCAACCTTGTAAACTGACAATTACAAGCCTAGGTTTCGAGTCTCAATCACAAATTTGTTTGCAAGTATTTAAATTCCTTTTAATTGATCTTACCCCAAAAAACTGACAACCTGTTAAACAATAATACAACCCCTTAACCTGAGTTTTAAAACAAATATACTGCTCATATACTTCTTAAGATTAGGATCCATTAGTAACAGAGCTTTAACGATTTGCTTCCATCCCATAGGAAACTACACCTTATAAATCATGTTGAAGATATACCTTGATGAAACTGTCAAAGAGACTATCAACAAATTTACGAAGAAAATTCTATCAAGGCCATACTCTAGTTATATGTAGGCAAAGGGAATCATTAAAACTAAGTAGGGCAAACAGAGCACAAATAATATTCTCAAAGCCTGCAAGAAAAAGATGGTGTAGCGAAATTAAAACACCTAAACATGAAACGGATAAAATCTAAAAGTGATCCCATGTCCATTCAGAAGCAAACCCTACAATAATGTAGAGTTGATGATACAGGCCACAAGCAGCAATTTCCAAATTAACAGCAAACTAATACAATTCAAAGGAAAAGCCCATCCTAAAGAAGAGAACATAACTATTCATCGTCAGGTTTGGATGCTTCTTTGATTTCCTCAGTACCATCATCCTATATATCAAACATCAAGCATATACATATGAGAATTTCGCAACAAGGGTAACCATTTATAATACATTAACAGAATTGATCAACTACCTGCATATCTGAAGTCCACAGAGTAAGGTTATCACGGAGAAGCTGCATAATCAGAGTGCTGTCCTTGTAGGATTCCTCTCCTAGGGTATCCAACTCGGCAATTGCTTCATCAAAAGCCTTGCATAAAGGAGAGTTTTTCGTATTATGTGACCAAATATAAACGGAAACACCTTTTATACGTAATTCAGTCGACTGGAATAATAATGGAAAATTTGGATAAAATTTAAACACCATAAGGAACACAAGCATTTGATACAATTCAGAGGTATTAAGACAGTTTAATTTGATCAGAAGAGCTTTTCCTGATGAGCTCTTATATGAAGAATATAATAAAATATTACAGTCCAGCTTTCATTATTTCAAAAGTTGGTCGAACAGGCTACTTTTCAAAGAGAAATAGGTTGATCTCTTCATAATATACAAGCACTTCACATTATGTTTAAATAGTAACTCCCCAACCATAGTGAGTTCAGTATCAATACGTGTTAACACAAGCAGAAAAAGAAAAATTGTTTTCACCTGTTTTGCAAGATTACAAGCACGGTCAGGTGAACTCAAAATCTCATAGTAGAACACAGAGAAGTTAAGAGCCAGTCCCAGTCGGATCGGATGTGTTGGAGCTAATTCAGCATTCGCAATATCCTAAAGCAACAAAAATAACCAATTTCAAACCTCCACCATTAAAAACCAAGTCATCTACCTAAATAAGCAAAGCCTACACACACTAAACAACGATGTGACAATAAACTTACTGCACATCAAATAGAAAATCAACACTCAAATTACATTCAAATCTCATGCATCAATCACACTACCTCATGTTTTACAACATGCTATGAATTTATTCACTATACATACATCTCAGTAAACAGAACAAATCAACACGCAGCAGCTATAAGAAATCACAGATCTACTAAATCCGGTACACTAAATTCCATATTCAGGAGATTAATCACAATTTTGAAACTTATAAACTATGACAAACAAAAAATTTACAATATTATAACATCAACATTATAATTATTTACAAAATGAGAGCAAATAGATAGATATAAATTAATCGATAGAAACCGAACCTGAGCAGCCTTATAGGCGTTAAGAGTATTCTCAGCAGCATCTTTTCTGTCAGCACCGGTCTTAAACTCAGCCAAATACCTATAATAATCACCTTTCATCTTCAAATAAAACACCTTCGAATCACCGGTCGAAGCCGCAGCAATAAGTTTCGAATCAAGCAGCTTCAATATTCCATCACAGATCCCGGAGAGTTCGCTCTCGATCTTAGATCTGTACTCCCGGATGGTCGCCACGTGTCCGTCGTTGCCGCGGCTCTCTTCTTTCTGCTCGATCGAAGAGATGATGCGCCACGAGGCGCGCCGAGCGCCGATGACGTTCTTGTAGGCGACGGAGAGGAGGTTGCGTTCCTCGACGGTCAGCTCTTCGCCGGACGTGGCGGCGACGACTTTTTCCATGAACTCCACCATCTCTTCGTAGCGCTCGGCTTGTTCGGCGAGTTTCGCCAGGTAGACGCTGTCTTCGCGAGATGCCATTGGTGAGTTGGAGAGAGAGGACTGAGTTGGAGAGAGAGAGAGAGAGAGAGAGGGAGAGAGAGTGTCAGCGCGTTGCAGACAGAGAGATTGAAAAAAAACCCAAGTGGAGAAAAAGAGCGGTGGGTTCCTGGGAGTAACTTTTTTTTTCTATTATAATATTAAGAAATTTTAATTTTTTTGTCAGTAAGAAATTTTAATATTTAATTCTAAATTATAATTCAATTTTTTCTTCAAAAAAAATTTCTAATTCAATTTTGTTATGGTTAGTGTATTTAATAGGACTGTCTTACATGGTATATTAGATTGTAAGTAAAATATTAAATTATAATTTTGATTAAATTTTATTATGGGTTAAAATAAATTTAATATATATATGATATTATGATAATATATTATAAATAAAACATAGAAACGATTCTAACTATTTAATTTTAATAGAATTTAATTTTAGAAGGATATACATCATACATACAAACTCCATCCCGATAGTCTTCTTTTTATACAACTGCTCACATATAATATTATATTATATTTATATTATATTATATTTTCTATTTTAAAAATTCTACTTATCCTATAATTTTTATTTAATATAGTTTACTTACATTCAACTCAATTTCATCATCATTCAAACTCTTTTATTTATTTAAAATAACGACTCATCATTAAATTTGATGAATATTAATATATGTTAAGTAAGATAAGTGTTGCAGAAGGGGATTGAATTCAACTTGATTAATTATAACAGTCTCTTGCTAATAACAAACAAGATTTATAATTAACAAATTTAATATGCAAACAATCAAAGTAAATAAAGAAGACATTGTTTTTAAACTTTCAAAAATAATTTTATTATTTTTGGTTTGTTACAACTAATTGGAAATTGATTACAGCTTCAATAAAAACAATAACAATGAATTTGTTAATGTTTTTATATTTGAGAGAAAATCTAGCTCAGTTGCATAAGAAAAAAGTACTTGTGAGATATGTGTATTTATACTGAAACAAATATCCCACTTACATGTGCACTTTTTTTTGGACACTTATATGTGCACTTTTCTTTGGTCCTAGAACAAAACTTGAAATAGAAACCGTGTTTTTCTCGTTCAACTTTGTCTTCATTCCATTTGTAGATAAAACAGTTCTGAGATATGCAGAAATCTTTGACTCTTTGAGCACGCATTATATTTTACTTGTCTTCTCCCAATTTGTAGTAGTAGATTTGATAGACTAGATAGACATGTCCAAATCATTCCTTGTGTTTTCACTATCCTAGTCTTCTACCTAGAACACATTGTCAGCTTCACTAGAAGTTTAGTGTTAACTTTTAGCTCCTCTATGATGACAGTATTTTCGGCTCCACATACTTTGTTGTCAAACGTTGATGGTCTATTAAAACATACTGTCTTCAAAACTGCTGTCAGCTATTCCTGCCAATATTGCTATCAGTAAAACATGTTGTTTCAATTCTTCATTCTCCGCCAAGTTTATTGTCGAGGGAATAGTTGTTGTCGCTTGTTCCATTGTGCTGTCACTTGTATATGATGTCATAGGTTTGAGTGTTGAATGTTATTATCGTGGATTTGAATCATGCTGTGCATGAACACTCTGTGAACTTCTACTGTATGGATCAAGTTATTATTATAACCAAAATAGAGAACTTTTTTTTAAAACACTTAGGTGAACCATAGAAAAGATATTAACCGTCCAATTTTAGGTGAACCATAAAAACGATCTTAACCATCCAATTTTAATAAAATCTAATTTTAGAAAAGATATATATCCTACATACAATTCTATCCCCGATATTTCTCATTTTATACAACTCTTCACGAATAATATTAAATTATATTCTATATTAAATTATCATATTAAATAAAATATTAAAATCATATAAAAGAATTAATATATAATTTATTAATATCACATCACGAGTTATAAACTAGTATTATTATAAAAAGATGTATATAAAATTACATAACTCTTCATCTTCCGTAAACAATAAAAAAGGAATTATGGTAATGTGTAATTGATTGAAGGCAACAAGTCAACCAACCAAATTACTATGTAAAAACAAACCAACCACTTAACCAAATCAATTACGGAGTAGTAAAAGTGTGTTTAATATTTATTTAAGAATATTATGATTTTTATCTTCTCAAGATTTTCATGCATATTATAGTATATATATTGTTTCATATTCACTCTACTCTCTATATATACAAGTTTTCCAATTCTAAATTTAACTCTTCCTAAAAGCTCGCCTAAATTTACTCTCCTCTGCTCTAAATTTTTCAAGTCATATATTGTATCTTTGCACTGGTAAAATTCTCATGTTATATGTTTAGGGTTTGAATAAGTGAAAGCAATGCTAAACTATGTATGTATGATGTACTGATTATGTGTTTTAGTTTGTATAGGTGAATCATGGATTATAGCAAGTTACCAGTGGCCAAGAGAACCAGGTCGAGTACTGAAAGGCTTTTGAAGGAACAGTATTATGCCAAGAAAGCTAAGCCTGAGCCTGATGTGATGGTGTCCCTGGTTGAGGTTGTGGATTTGGATTCCGATGAAGAATCGATTGGGAATAAGATTGGTGAGACTTGTTCGAAAAGATTTGTGGAAAGGACTAATGTACTAGGGCAAAAGGTGAAAGAAGAGTGTCATGCAAGTATTAATGATCATGATGTAGTTGAAGTGGTGGATAATGATTGTGGGGATGAGTCTATGAGTGATAAATATGTGAATTTGGATGCGGATGAAGAATCGATTGGGTTTAACAAAGACGAGAGTTCGAATTCAAGAATATGTGTGGAAAGGACAAATGTAGATGATCATGTAGTGAGGATGAAGTTGGAAAAAGATTGTCATGCAAGTAATGATGATGATGGTGTAGTTGAGGTGGTGGATAATAATGACGGGGATGAGTCTTTGTGCGATAAAGATGTGTATTTGGTTGCGGATGAAGGTCAGAGTTTAAATTCAAGAAGATGTGAGGGAAGGACTAATGTAGATGATCATGTAGTGGGGGAGAAGTTGAAAAAAGATTGCTATGCAAGTGTTGATGATGATGATGTAGTTGATGAAGTGGCGGTTAATGATGGGGATGAATCTTTGTGTAATAAAGATACCGGTTTGGATGTTGTAGTGATATCGGATTCTGGAGAGAAAGAAGAGGAATATGAAAGATTGGTCAATGATGGTGGAGATGTGAAGGAAGATAAGGTCGTGGATGAGGAATTTTCTGATTCCTCTAGTGAAGAGGATTGTGATGAATCTGAAGACAAGACTTATGGAGAGGAATCTGATCACAATGAGAGTTTGGATGAATCAAGCTCATATGGTAACTCGGTTGATGAGGGGAAAGATGATTCTGATGATGATGAGGATGAGTTAAAGTGCAGTTATGGGGGGAGGAATGATTTAAAATGGAAGGGGAAAGGGAAGTTAGTTGAGGATGAAGAAAGCGCAAACAAGAGTGTGAAGAGAAGGAATGAAACTGTTGATGACAGATTTAGAGGAAAGCTCGGTTCTTTTGTGCCAGAAGAACCCAACTCTTGTACTGATAGGAGCAATGATGATAATGGGAAGATATGTCTTCATATAGACAGTAACGGTGACGAGGAGGAAAGAACTGTTAAGAGCGGATTCAAGGAAAGAATAGAATCTCAAAGCGTGGCAAATCGTCTTCGATCAAGTTCAATTAAACCAGCTGACATAGAGGAAGTGAATTTAAGAAAATATGGCCAACCTATTATTGGAGCTGATGTTGAAAATGATACGGAACATGTAAAGAAAAATTGTAAAGAAAGACGAAAAAATACAAGAACGAGTCCTAAGAGAAAGACAAACAAGATTCTGAATCTCAAAATTCTTGTTGATTCTCTAGATGATGAGGGAGAGGGTCTGGAAAGTTTTGTTGCCTCTAACAAAATAGCTCATTCTGAAAAAAAACTGAACTACAAGTTTTGGTATCCAGAGGAGAAGCAGGTGGAGAAATCGGAGTTTGATAAAGAGCTTGATGAACTCTTTGCAGTCTGTAACATGTACCTTGCTTCTGAAGATATTGGTTCCCCTTCACTGGTATGTTTTCACTTAATTAGCATGCATAACAAGAGAGGAAACACATTTTGTTCTATTTTTTTGCATATTAATCAATCATGTTTATTTTATTTCATATAGAAAGATATGCTGTTGATCTAGTGTAAGTAACAATGCAATATTCACTCTGGAAGAATCAATTGGCCATATCCTATATATATTTATTTTATACAATCCTGTAAGAAATTGACAATTTTGCCTCATAATTTATATGTAGTATACTGTACTTTTGAGGTGGTGTATATTTGCTTGTTATGAGGCTTGAAATCCTTCTATTCATTCAAAGAATTTCTTTTACTCCTAGAATGTTTAACACTAGTAGCTCTTGTGTTCAATTAATATATACATATTAAGACATTGATCGTTCGTTTGACCTTATGTAGGAGATTGAGAATGGTGATCACAGTAAGACACAAACTGATTGGGGTACTCGTTGTAGTCAAGGCAACCACCGGCTTGTCCTGGATGAACAAATCGGAATTATATGCAGATATTGTTCAACTGTTGACGTAGAGATCAAGCATATTCTCCCACCTTTTGTAAGTCATATGCTAGTCTTTGTCTCTACTTGTGAGTGCTGACTTTATTTTCGGTTAAGAATAATGTCTTATATCGTATAAAGAACCAGCTGATGATATTTTAATGTATATATTGCAATTTTTCTTTTCTATTAACATGTGTTAATCTGAAGTAGGAGCATTTTCTACTGGTTTTGTAAATTATATTATCCTTTTAGGTTTATCGTCACACTCTTTGAATATTTGGCTATTGATTTTATAGTTGCTTAAAGTTTTTTTGTCACACTCCTTCAATTTATGACTTTGCCTTTGGCTTCTGAGACTTTGTGCTTTCTGTAAATTTATAAATATATGTTTACTTTACTTACAGAGAAAGCCTTCCCCACAAAGGCGTAGGAATGGTTATTTTGTTCAATCAAAGAGCCCTTTGCTATGGGATCACTTCCAAGACACTGGTGCTGAAAACTATGGTTTTGAGGATTACAACACTACTGGAACTGTATGGGATTTGGTACCAGGGACGAGGAGAAGCATGTATGAGCACCAGCGAGAAGGTTTTGAATTCATCTGGAAGAATCTTGCTGGTGGGACTATCATCCAGGAGTTGGAGAAACCCCTCTCTAGTTCTGGTTCTGGATGCATAATATCGCATGCCCCTGGGACAGGTAAAACTCGCCTTACTATTGTATTTCTCGAATCATTCATGAAGTTGTACCCAGACAGTAGGCCAGTAATTATAGCTCCGAAGAGCATGCTTCTTACATGGGAAGAGGAGTTCAGAAAGTGGAACATCAATATACCTTTCCACAACATGAACAGCCTGGAGTTCTCGGGCCACGAAAATCCAGCAGCTGTATGCATTTCAAAGAAGATAAGGGGTAGCAGGAACAAGGAATCTATTACTCGTGTTGTCAAGATGTTGTCATGGAAAATGGGTAAAAGTATATTGGGAATCACATATTCTTTGTTTGATAAACTTGTGAAAGGCGAGACAAGAAATGCTGACTGCACTCCTACAGTAAAGCAAATGGGGAAAGCTCTCCTTAAGCTTCCTACTGTTTTAATACTGGATGAAGGGCACACTCCCCGTAATGACGAAAGCTTTATCTACAACTCTTTGCTTGATGTTGAGACCAAAAGGCGCATCATTTTGTCTGGAACTCCCTTCCAGAACAATTTTACTGAGTTATATAATACCTTGCGCCTGGTGAACCCCAAATTTAACAGAGCGATGAAGAAAAATCTGAGGAAGATTAGCAAAGAATTGAAATCCAAATGGTCCAGCCAGAAATTGGAGGAGTTAAAAGCTATGATCAATCCCTTTGTGCATGTGCATAAAGGTAAAATTCTTCAACAAAGCTGTCCTGGTTTGAAGGATGCTTTGATTCACTTGCAGCTGACTGATCTGCAGCAGGAGCTAATAACACTCCTGAGTACCAATGAAATGGGAACTGGCTACCTGGACTTATCACACGTCATATCGCTAGTATCTGTACATCCCTCACTCTTGCCTGACCGTTGTTTCCATGAGTGTCAGTTCTCAACTTATAGGGCTAGGCTTGAAAGGCTTAAAAGTGATCCTTATTCTGGTGCCAAGACAAAATTTGTGTTGGAACTCTGCAGGCTGAGTGAGGCACTTAATGAAAAGGTACTCATCTATAGTCAGTATATCGACCCTTTGATGTTCATCAAAGAGCAGCTCAGGACTCACTTTAGGTGGACTGAAGGAAGGGAGGTGTTATATATGGATGGAAGTCTTGAAGCAAAGCAACGACAATCTTCCATCATCGCTCTTAATGATCCGAAAAGCGAAGTTAGGGTACTACTGGCGTCGATAAAGGCTTGTTCTGAGGGAATACATCTTGTGGGGGCTTCGAGAGTTGTTTTGCTGGATGTAGTGTGGAATCCCTCTGTTGAGAGGCAAGCAATAAGCCGAGCATACAGGATTGGCCAAAATAATGTTGTTTACACTTACCATCTTATTGCAGAAGAGATGGAGATCCAAAAGTACAAGGTACAAACTGCGAAGGATCGGTTGTCAGAGATGGTGTTTTCTTCTAAGGAAATGGATAGCAGCAAGGAAGATATGCCCAATATTGTTTCTGAAGATAAGATCTTGAATGAGATGTTTCAACGGAATGAGAAGCTAGGTGGTATATTTAAACAAATTATTTACCAACCAAAAGAATCAAATTTGGTAGATACATTTGATTTGATTGCAGAGAAGTAGAACAAAAGAAAATCTCTTTTGTGTGGAAAATTATCTTAGATCTGTTATTTCTTTGGTGAAAGTTATATAATCAGTGCAGCTAAATTGATGACTGAAAAGTTTTTGATGATATTCGCAATGAATTGACGAAGAATGGTAGAGCATGTTGGGAAGAGCTTTTAACCTTTTTCTTACTTGCCAACTGTTTTGTATGCTATATCAGTTGCGTTCTTCCTGTTATTTCATAGATAGGTTGATCATTGATCTTAACTTGTTTCTCAAATTTTGTCCAAACAGTGAGATTGTGTGGTTTTCATGTATTTATGAACTGAAAGACAGACTGCTGTAACATTTAATTCAAGAAAATTCAGTTCATTTTAACTCACTGGCTTTGTACATGTTTGTTTTATGTACTGTACCTGTTATATTTGCAAGTGAATGTTTTTACCAGATTTAACTTGCACTTTATTATGCCCACTGCTATTGATAAAATTTTCCAGCTTGTTATTTATTTTTGCTATTGTGAAGTCTCAGTATTTTCAAATCATGTCCCCCACTAAAAGAGATTTTGAAGTGAGTACTGGTCTTGCATCAACTTGGAAATCGCTTAGACACTTCTGGACTTGCTTGAGGACATCGGGACTTCTGATATGAGCAATGTGGAAAATAACCTAGGTCATTAGAAACATATATGAAGTGACACATAAATTTTTATGAGGCTTCAAATCATAGCTTGTCTTCTTGGAAATAGTCCGGCCATTCTCCTAAGCGAGGAATGTTTGAATAGATAATACTGTAGAAGGATCAGCAGGGAAGCAACTAATTATATTTCTGGATGTACACTAATTGTGGAAGATGCGTCATCTTTTCATGACAAATGAGGTCTGTCTAGACTCTACAGCACTTGGTCGATTCATTTACGGCTTCACTCTGCTCGTGGTAACATTATTATATAGCTCAAATGATGAATGTTTGGTTTTTTTTATAGGATATATGTGTTGTTGGAGGAAGTAGCAGTGTGGTCAAGTACTTCGCTAAAACTATTGTCAGCAGGAGATTTTGCAGGATTGCACCGACAAAGGCACATTCTCACACAGTCTCTAGTCTCTGCTTCTTTTTGCGAAATTCACGAACATCCATACTGTATATATAAATATAGAGTTGTTTACAATTTACATCCCTTTAATTTAACCTTATTGCAGTTGAGGTTTTATTTTATACACTTTGCATCTCGAGTTTCGTCACAATTTATACTTTTTTGATGATTTCTCGTTAAATTTGACCGTTATTGTTAGTTGACAGTATAATAGTCATTATCTTTAAAAAATATGTTTTAGAAATTAGTTTTTTCTTAATGAAGCATACTTCTAAAAAAATCTATCTATAATATATAGTTTAAAAAGAATACTTTAAAAACATATAATTATATTTTTCTAAATTGAACAATACTTTACGAATCTGCAATTGTATGCTTATTGCGATCTCGATTTGTCTACCTGTACCGACTGGTATCATATTCTACTTGTGAAAATTTCAATTCATTATTATGAATTTATAATGTCTTTGTAGATATTTGTCTTATGAAAATTTTCATTGATAATCGATACAAGTTGCATAGTCTTTTTATATTCATAGAGTAATTTTTATCGTGTTTAAATTTTTGTGGTCAAATTGATTTTTTTTTTAAATATTAAAACAAATTTACTAAATTTTAACTTTAAAAATATACATTAATTTTTTTATAATTTTAAAAGTACAAAAATTATATATTCCGTCCTAATTTATTTTGTATTTTAAGCACTATTGACGGTATATATATACAATTTTTTTTGTAAATAAAAATTTAATTTAAATTTTTGTAATTATTTTAACCATATAATAAATATAAATTTTGGGAAATTTTTGATTACTTTGATTATAAGAATTTTAATAAAATAAAATTTATGAGACAAACTAATTAAATTTTTCAAAATTAATAACATAATCTCTAATTATTATCGTAATACGCCGAGTCAATTTATTTCCCCGATAATTATGGATAATATTCCCTCCAATTTATAATTTACTCCCTCCATCTCAAAATAATTGTCCTCTTTCTATTTTTGTTAGTCAATTTGATCAAGTTTTGACCGAATATTACACATAATATATAATTAAGAAAAAATTAAAATTCATATCATTAAAAAATATATCTAATAAACTTTAAAATATATTTTTCAGTTTTTGAAAAATGTAAAAAAATAATTTTTAATTTATGGTTAAAGTTTGGTCAATTTGACCGCACAGAAATTAAAAAATACACATATTTTGAGATGGAGAGAGTAAGTCATTTGACTTTTTTACACAAAATTTTAAGTAAGAAATAATATTCAAATCTTTAAATTTATGTATAAAAGAGTCAAATGACACCACCGAAGGGAGTAACTTGGTTCAGAGGAAGTTGAACTTGCATATAGGAAACTACAAAATCAGCGAAACAAACGAGGACAACTTGACTTAGAAACTCATTATGTCGTGTTTATTTGATGAGATTAGAATGAAATGAAAAACTATAAATAAATTATATGAAGAAAAAAAATGTATGAGTAAAATTTTAAATGAACATGACAGTCTAAATTTTTTATGAGTAGAGAAATTAGTGAAGAAATTGAATTGAGTATTTTTTCCAAAATATATAGGTTAGAATTTTTGTATAAATAATTTGGAATGAAAGAATGAAAATTATAAACATTTTTCTTAATATCAACCAAATAAGAGTATAAATTTCATTTTATTCTCCAATCATTTTATTCAAGTCATCCTTTCACGAAAAAAGTCATCCTAAAATATCAGCTTTTGTGTTTGAATACTCCCCCCCGTGCACAATGTAAATTGTTTTATTCTTTTACACGTAATTTTAAATATTTTAATTATATATTTATAAACAATAATTTTAAAATTTATTTTAAAAATTATAAATATATTACAATATTTTTATTTGTGTAATCAAAACATCTGTAATTATGTGTAAAAAAATCAAACAAATTATATTATACACCGGAGGAAGTATTTCTACGATACTAACAATATAAATACTGTAATTTTTTGGATAAAACATAATATAATTATAAATTTAACTAAGGTATTACAACACAATAACTCAAAGTCTTATAATACTCGCCCAAAAAAAGTGATAAAATTAAAAATATTTCAATATTTTACACTCTAAGTAGTCGATAGTTTTATTACTCCCTCGGTCCCTTTTTAATTGTCTCTTTTGAAGAAAAAAAATTGTTTCTAATTACTTATCTTTCTCTCTTTTCAAAATAATTTTATAAAGACTTTTTCAAATAATATCCTTATATTACTATTTTTAATATTTGACTAATTCAATTATATAAACAATTTAATTAATTTAATGAGGGTAGTCAATAGAAATAAGTTATCTAATTAACATTTTTTTAACATGGGTATTTTTTTGGAAAAGTACAAATAAAAAGAACGGACAGACTATTTCTCAATATGTGCAACCATTGATGTTCCAAAATGAATGCAATGTTGCATTTATTGTTTCTCCACCTAATTCCTGGATATTATACTTTTTGTCCTTGTAGATTTGCATGTAAATATTGATTCATTGCAGTTGTTAAACTGGTAAAGTTTTTTCTTTATTTAATTTTTATGTATCCTAGTATATATCAATTTACATTTAGTGTTTGAATCAAGTAAAAACTATGCTACACCATTATGATTTTATATACTTATTATGTGTTTTACTTTGAATGTTTGTATAGGTGAATCATGGATTTAATCAAGGATTATGACAAGTTACCTGTGGCCAAAAGAACTAGGTTAAATATTGATAGGCTTTTGCTAAAAGTGTATTTAGCTCAGAAAGCTAAGCGGAAGCCTGATGTGGTGGTGTCTACCTTTGAGTGTGTGGAACTGGACTCAGGTGAAGAATCGATTGAGTTTGAGAAATGTGAGAGTTCAAATGCAAGAAAATGCGTGGGAAGGACTAATGCAGATGATCATCAAGTGCAGAAATTAGATAAGGTTTCTATCAAGGCCGAGACTGCAGAAGAGAGCTCTCACAAGAGAGCTAGGGAAGATGATGAGGAAGAAAGTGGCTAGAGTACTGTCCTTTTTGGACAAATGAAGGGGAGATAAGGAGAGAAATCTACTAGTTTGGTTTCGTAGAATTATAATAATTTAGAGACTTTGATTTCCTGGTGTTTATGATGATTTTTCAACTTGTTGTACTTGGCTGTTGGTGGGCTGTTTTGCCGAAAATTAGTTGTTTGAAGTTGTGGCAGTACGTATTTGCCGTATTTAAAAAGCATGCTTTTGATTTTATAATTACTGTATCTACTTAAAGATTTGCTCTGTTTGTAAAATCCATGTTACTATTTGGTATAACCAGATGCAAGGAAAAATTAATGGGGACTTTGAGTTTAATTTAAACCCTTATTCTTCTTTAACATGATGCAACTAGTTAGCAGGAACATTTGAAGTTAACTAAAAGACTTCTTTTTCAGGCATAGGCTTTTTGTTCCTCGTTATGGGTTTATTAATTCTTGGTTGGCTTCTTGATCATTGATGGTTACCAACCCGGGTCAGATTACATAGGGTTGGTATTCACTATTCAGCATTTTGTGCCGTGTTTTTTCTGCATTGCACTTCTTGGAGTGGCTGGCTTCATCAGCTGCAGCAACTGAAACCGGACGTTCTTTAGCTTCTTCTTAGTTAGCTAATCAGTTTCACAGGCATTAGAGCAACTCCTGCGTGGCTGATGTTATACATAATATGTATAAATTTTGAAGCTCCAACCATCCCAAAACAAAATTGTACATGTAAATTTAATCATTATAATCAACCCCATTTAAGCACATTATTTTACAGATTCGATCAATTTTAGCCAATTATTATTTTAACAAATCATTATTTTATATTATTTTAGCTAATTATTTTAGTCAAGGGAGATGCTTTTACATCGAGAAATGGGAGAATAAATGGCAAAATTTTAATATGATAAAGGTTTACAATCACAAGGATCGATTACAATTCTACATTCGTTGACATCGAGAACCGTAGAGGATCGATTAATACTTTAGTCCTAAACCACCGAAACCAAACCACGTAATCCCAGCTAAAATAGACATGGGCTCAAATTCATGACTTCGATACACTCTTTGATCATACTGTTGACGATGAATATAGAGAACATAATGTATCCAAAAACAACTGGCAGCAACACAACCCACATGATAATTAATTTTATTATACCAATTATTTGTGCTTCAGATGAAGCCACTCTTGTAACTGTACTATTGCTGTTCATCGTTCCATCTGCTCTACTTGCTGCAGCCATATATATATATATATATCGATCTATATATTTAAAGGGGAGTTTGGTAGATAAAGACTAATCTAAATATATATTAGTAGTTAGGTTATAAATAGAATAATGCCAGAGCTCCCGGTTCCCAAAAGATTTCCAAAATCATGAGATGTCAATATGTTATTGGTCGTTTTCTTAAAAATAATATGGAGCTCGCGTGCATTAATATGCGCCCTCACCAATAAAAGAATGACATGTGTAATTTGAAAAATCTTTTGTGATCCAATTCGGACCTCTAGCATTACTCATATAAATATCTCCTACCTTTTCTAATTCGAATATGATTTTGGATTCATCCATTATATATATATATATATATACCTTTTCTAATTCGAATATGATTTTGGATCATCCGTTACCTCCATTATAATTTATACGATCCTTCCACATAGGTTTTATCTTTCAACTGTCCAATCCATTAGAGTAAAACCAAGGAGAAAAAATGAAGATGATGAAGAGGTTATTTTTGTTACATGACACATGCAGCAAGACGGACCAACAGGTTATCAGACGTATGTATCCTCCAATATTATGGTGAGAATATAGGTTATAGACAGACCTCATTTGTCATTAAAACATAATCTGCAGGCTCCCTTTGAAGCTTTTATACTCGATCTTCAAACATTGTCAGCCATGGAAGATGATAAAATTATCTGCAACAGTCCATCCAAAATTATCTACATTTTTTCCTAAATTATCTACATGATCATCTACGTAACATTAGTGCCGATACTTTCCCTACAGTACTTGTTATAATTTAGAATTCTTACCTTATTTATCTGCAATAGATCCTCAATCCAAATCTATTAGAACACACCAATAAGAACACGCGGACTAGGGTTCATGATCCAAGTCTAGCTACTAGATTAAATCAAGGCCGTCAGATCACCAGCAGAAAGCACAAATAACTTCACTTAAAGCCGTCAGATACATATTTTAGGAAGCACGCCTATAACAAATCACAACCGCCCGATCAAACACAATCCCCCTCTTCCAACTTAGTTCATTCAAAAATATCACCAAGAAGTGAAAAAGAGAGGGAAAAAATCGCTCAATATCGAGTTTCAACGAAGAAACAAGAGAGAGGTACGCCACTCTTTCTCTGAGTCTGTTCCTCATCTTTTTGCATGCATATACTAGTGAATATTTACGTACGTACTTGCATCTTAAATATTGTTCTATTGATGTATATCAGATATATATACAGGTCGATCTTCTCCAACATTTTCTAGGGTTGGTTCATAACTTTTGGTGCTTTGTTTGCAGATGGCTCGTGCCAAGCAAACTGCTCGTAAGTCTATATTAGGAACGGCCACAAGGAAGCACCTCGCTTACAAGGTATACATTCTATATTCAATAGCAAGACAACATGATTAATCTCTATTCAAATTGTTGCACGCATATTCTAATATTTTTCTTCTCCATCACAGGCTGCTCGTAAATCTGCTCCAACTACTGGTGGAGTTAAGAAGCCACACAGATACAGACCTGGAACTGTTGCCCTTCGGTATATATTTATGAATTTATGTTATTGTTTCAATATTCGTTTATAATTGATTACTCCTTTAAACTTTTAGTACTTTTATTTCTTGTATCAGAAGAGTACTGAGCTTTTGATCAGGAAACTTCCATTCCAGAGGTTTGTACGTGAAATTGCTCAAGATTTAAAGGTTAGCATGTGCTGAATTTACCCTATTACTTCAATGATTTTTATTTATATGTCATCTAAAAATCATATTGTAATATGAAAATGTGTGCATGATTGTTGCAGAATGATTTGCGTTTCCAGAGCCATGCAGTCCTAGCTCTGCAGGAGGCTGCTGAGGCATACCTAGTAGGTCTGTTCGAAGATACCACCAACTTATGCGCAATTCATGCCAAGCGTGTTACCATCATGTCCAAGGACATTCAGCTGGCCAAGAGGATCCGTGGGGAGCGTGCTTAATTAGCTGTTGATTTTTGTTCTTTTGCCAAGTGATTTATTGTTGGAATAGTTATAATCTTATTTAATTTTTTGTTTGAGTTGGAACACTTGTTTTTGTTATATTCGACGATAAAATTTATTGGAAAATTATTTCCCATTATAATATAGGGGGGGAATCACTGAAATGATGTCCTCCTATTATTAGATTCAAGTCCGTGCAAATTATGTGTTTTTTATAGGTTAATGTATATACAGGTTATGTGCAAATTAATAGATTACTAGATTCAAAAATAGAAATTATATAATTTCACCAGTAATGGCTACACTGGATTTAAAATTAAAAAAAAAAAAAAATTGGTGCTAAACAAATCACATACATGAATAGACTGATGTTTCCTTGGTAAAGCTCTGCGGCAAAACTAAGTGCCTTTCGTCCATGTCTTTCATTTGCCGGTTTATCTGCTTAAGTTCCGCGTGTATGTCTTCAATAGCTGGATGCAATATATCACCTCCCAAAAAAGAATGTACTTCATTTCCAACGTCCATCCAACTATATGCAGGTTGCTTCTTAACTCCATGCTGTTTCATCAAGCCTCTTACGTTGGAGACTTCTCTCCACATACCACGCGCCGCATACATATTAGACAACGCAACATACGCACCAGAATTATTTGGCTCCAGTTCCATAATTTTGTCAGCAGCAATTTTTCCTAATTCTACATTCAAGTTAGCCCGACAAGCTGAAAGAAGTGCACCCCAAACCCCTGAGTCAGCTTCAGAAGGCATCTGTTGAATTAGTGAGTAGGCTTTCTCCAACCGACCAGCTCGTCCCAACATGTGAACTAAGCACGCATAGTGCTCAGACGTAGGTGTAACTTTGTAACTTCTTTCCATCAAGTTAAACCAGTTCATACTCTCATCCACCATACCAGCATGTCCACATGCAGATAACATGCATAGAAATGTTATGCCATCTGGGTCAAAGCCATTCAACTGCATTTGCTTAAAATAAGCAAGAGCTTGCTCATAGAGTCCATGTTGTGCGAAAGCAGCTATAATGGTATTCCAGGATACAATAGTTGGACTTCTAACATGTCCGAACAGTGAAACAGAGTCAAATATACGACCACATCTGCTGTACATAGTAATCAGAGCATTACAGATGGACACGTGTGAATTAAACCCATGTTTAAGAACAAGTGTGTGAGTTTGTGTTCCTTCGCTCTGTGACGCAAGATTTGAACATGCAGTAAGAACTGAAATAATTGTAGCATGATCAGGTTGCAAGCCTGTTTGGAGCATTTGTATATGTACCTTCAGTGCCTCCTCGCTGCTTCCATTTTGTGCATAGCCTGATGATGTGTAAATACTGTTATGTAGTTGATAAGTTGAGAAACTACTCATAATTGATAATTATATATTTGGCTCTTGTGAGGAACTTGTGTGTGTGTAGATAGGCCTTTCTTTTCCAAGAACTAGAAGAGCTTTTAATAAAAGTATATATATCAGGAAAAGAGTAAAAAGGTTTCTTGAAAGAACTATGCTTCTATAATCAATAAATTAAGATATCTTTAAATCAGTGGCATTGCAAAACAAATGAACAGGCGCACAGAACTGGTCAATGCAAATGTCCCACAGTTACAACTGGAATTCCGGAACCCTGTCACGATGTAAATTTTTAGGTACAAAAACTCATTCTCAGATTGCTATAAATTGAAATGCTCTCAAATACACACACACACACACAAAAGAAAGAAAAGAAGAGAAGAGAACATCGATAAACACTCCAACTGATACTTAAGCAATTAAAAAAAAAAACTTCACAAACTTTTAACATAAGCTTGTGGACTTTAAACAATATGGGTCCTTGGCGCAATAAGGTTGAAAGTTGAGATCAAGCAGCTGTTAATATTTAGGTTATATTCATGCTTCAGTGCAATTTAGTCTTCTAGTCTACAGTTACAAGACCACTGAATGTTTGCCACACTGTTATGACTGGAAGACCAGAACCATGTCACAGTGCAAATTCCTCAAACCACTGCAACTGGTTGAGTGGCTGCCAGAGCTACTTGTTTTTGCATACATAATGGACACCCAAAGATTCAAAGTTGTTAAGTAGGAAAAACTGAAAGCTTGCAGCTCATATAAAGAAAAAATAGCAAAAAATAAAATGTAACTAATAAGGGTCATTAATATGTTGATTGTTAGAATGACTTGGTATTTTGAAATACCTGATATCATTGCATTAAATGAAACACAATCTCTGTACTGAAGTTTCTCAAACAGAACCCTAGCCTCCTCCATCTTCCCCTCTTTACAAAAACCAGTGATCATAGCTGTGGTTGCAACAACATTCTTATCCGGCATCTTACAGAAAAGCTCATTAGCCTCCTTAAATCGTCTGTTATCCACATACCCCCTAATCATCACAGTCCAGGATACTACATTTCTACAAGGCATGCAATCAAACATTGACCTTGCTCGCTCAACATCGCCAGCCTGCATATACCCATCAATCATTGCAGTATAAGAAATGACATTCCTTCTCGGCATTATTTCGAATAACCTACAAGCTTCTTGAATCCTGCCAGACCGAACAAACCCGGATATCATTGTATTGTAAGAAGCAGTATTCCTCTCGGGCATAGAAGTAAAGTAGTCATAAGCATCATCTGCATTATCATATTCAATGCAACCCGAGATTATTGAGTTCCAAGACACTACATTTCTTAAAGGCATAGAATTGAACATACTTTTGGATTCTTGGAGGAACCCATTTTGCCAGTAAGCTGTGATGATAGAGTTCCATGAAACAACATCTCTGTTGGGCATTTCGTCGAACAGCTTGCGGGCAGCTTTGATATTGCCTGCACGAGAGAAATTACTGATCTTGGCATTACAGGCAACAATATTATAAGTGGCGGTAGTAAAGAGTTTGAAATAAATTTGGTGGGGAAAGAAATGGTTGCTCAAGTGGAGGTGAACAAAGGTTTTGAGCTTGGAATGGGAAAGAAACAAGGCAAGCATTCCCACTTGGTTATAAACAGAAGATACCAATACCCAAATTACTTCGCTATGAGAGATTTTGTTAATTATTGGTGGTTCAACTTTCTTAACATTCAATTCAATATCAGTCCGCTTTCAAAATTATTAAAATCAAAAATTTCGCTTCGAATTACCCTCCAAGTAAGGGAATTTTAGTTATATATGTGGCTGATGAATGTTGGAAGGAAAAAACTGTGCAGGAGTATGAATTTGACCACAGCTTTCTTTTAACTTCAGGAGCCCGTTATGCAAAGCCCTTGACTACTACAATCCAAAATCAAGTCAAAGGAGAGTTTTATCATATCTCGTCAATCAAATTTTATGCATTATTGTTTGCTTAATGAAACTTCAACAGGCTAAACTACCTCCTGAGTAATTAAGTGCAATCAGCCTAAAGATGTACACAAACACACATGTATATAAACCTAGAAACAACAAAACAAGCATATAAACAGGATAATCTGCATACTACAAACTATTAAAAGTTGAAGACCCAAAGAATTGAACATATAAGTATTGTCTTGTAGATTTTTATAAGATCAAACCAACATATCACATATTAGTTCCTTAACAACAGTAGTTCTCCATCACACTACAACCTTGATAATAGAATTAAACAATACTCAAACTAGAAACAACTAATGTCTCATCCTAAACATATTATCTACCCAACTTAATAACACAAAACATAAACCAGCTTCCTAAGCACGTTCTCCACGGATTCTCCTAGCCAACTGAATGTCCTTGGGCATGATTGTCACACGCTTGGCATGAATAGCACACAAGTTGGTGTCCTCGAAAAGACCCACCAAGTACGCCTCAGCAGCCTCCTGGAGAGCCAAAACAGCATGGCTCTGGAAACGTAAATCAGTCTTGAAGTCCTGCGCGATTTCCCTTACAAGCCTCTGGAAGGGCAGCTTCCTGATCAAAAGCTCGGTACTCTTCTGGTACTTACGGATTTCACTGCACAAAACAACAAACACCAATTAGAAATCCAATAACACCAATCAATTCACGAACATAAGTTGCAAAAAATGTGGAATGGTTTACGTACCGAAGGGCAACGGTTCCAGGACGGTATCTGTGAGGCTTCTTGACTCCGCCAGTAGTGGGAGCGGACTTACGAGCAGCCTTGGTTGCGAGTTGTTTCCTTGGTGCCTTTCCCCCTGTAGACTTACGAGCAGTTTGCTTGGTACGTGCCATCTGTAAAACACAATTTCACACGTATTAGACCAGACATCCTCCCAATCTAATGTAATTACCCCAATCTACTATTAATTCACAATTAATTCACACAGACCCGTTACAAATCGACTATGTGTCTCAATAACATATTGAATTGACATCCTCACAATCGAATACGTCCAATAATTACATATTTTTCATTACCAGAAACCCTAATTTAAATAAACTACATATTACAGAACAATATTAAACAAAAACAAACAATCTTAAGCTTAAACAACACCATTTGAACGAAAATTTAATCAATTAGTACAAACAACAAGATCACAAACCCTAGAAAAAGTCAAAATCAAAAATATACCTAAATCTCTCAGAACGAATCAAAACGAGAGAGAAAGAGAGAGAGAGAGACTAAACATACAGAGAGATGAAGAACAAACTAAGAGAGAGAGAGAGAAATGCATACCTCTTTTGAATCTCTTGTGAGTTGTTTTTCTCTTTTCGCTCCTCGAAATATGTGCAGACAAAAGTGTTTGAATAGACAGGTGGAGAAGAGGGGGATTATAATGTTTATATAGGCGGACACGGAGGGTTATTAATTAATTGGACGGCTGAGATTTGCTATCCATGTGCTTTCTATAATATGCATCCACGGCATTTACTGTGGATGCTTGTGTTTTCTGGAGGCTGATCGGACGATTCTTATTTGATCTGCCTTGTTGACGCGGATCGTGAGGACCAGTCGGTGTGTTCTGATTGGTTGAGATGTTTAGCTTATGGTGTTAATTAGTTAAGGTAGTAATTATTATTTGACTCGGTGTCAAGTTAATCATGTCGGTCATTATGTTGTACACTTGTACCTAGCCTGACTACTAAATTCGACCAAATTACGTGGTAGATAAAAGTATATTTTATATTTCAAATAAACAATTAAATTTAATATAATATTTAATTTATTCATTTTATTTATATGTATCTATAACCAATAATAAAAGTTTATATTCTATGTGCGATATAAACAGGTAATAAATTATATTAAAAGAGTTCATCAAATTATAAATTTTATTATCCATCATAAATACATATAATGTTATATTAAATTTTTGATTCAACTTAAATATTTTAATATAATATAAAATTATTAATATTTACATATAGATTTCATTTTATAAATACCTATTAACATATATTGAACTATTATAAACGAATTTCAAATTATTTGCAATCCGCTTAGTTAACCAAAACTTTTCTAATAATGCGTAATAGATGCACGAATCAAATTGTTTTAATAATTTCTTATATAATTTGAATATATTTTTATTTTTATAAAAATAATTTAAATTTTTATAATATATATATAATTTTCCATATACTTTATTTATATTTTAATTTAATAGGATAATGTTTGTGTGTTTTGTTTAAAGATATGTTTTATTTGAGAGATAATTGTGACATGTATTTTAATTAGGAGATTAGTGTTTAAAAATTAAGTTCAATAATAATTATTCGATCCAAATACCGACCAAATACTACCTTACCAAATTTTTAATTTTTCACTTTTAATAATAACATAGTATATAGAAGTATAGATACGTTAGTACTCTCCCAATCAAAAATAATAATAATAATAATAATAATACCTTATTACTGTCAAAGTCTCAAGTATGAACTATTTAAACTTCGAATACATCTATCCATTATAATTATTATATAATTAATAGCTGAATGCAAGATGATTTAATTATAAATATTCTTTAATATTTATTAGATATTATTTTTATATGTTTTTCTTCGTTTATTTTCTTACTAATATCTATTATGAATTATCATATTTTTCCCCTTAATATCTATAAATTGTTATATATTTAAATATGTCTAATTCATATATATTTTAATTGTTATATTGCATTTTTTTTACCATCCGATAATAACTGATTCGTATATATTAAGAAACATATAATTTTTTGTTAAGTTAGAACACGATAACTTTTTTTTAGCAGAATAGCAATTCAGTGAGAAAATATTTATGAAAAAATTATATGTAATTTTCTACCAGGTTAAAAAGCGATAATATATTTGACCACAATAAAGGATCAACAAAATAAAATATTTACAATAAAATATCAATTATATCCCTCAAATTGTAAAAAACATTTAACCATCATAAATTAATAAAATATTCGTTATAAAATTATACTAAATTATAAAATGCAAACTAAATATTTTTCATAATCGGTATTTCATTTTTATATATTATTAATATAATATTTTAAATAATTTATATTAAATTATACTAATATTCACCTACAATTTTTTTTAATTATTATAATAAAAATTCTATCAAGATTACAGTATATTATTTACTTTATATATCAATAATGTTATAACTTTACACCTATATCTATGTCAAAATTCATTTAAAAATATTAAAAATTATACAATTACAAAAGTGTAAACATTTAATAATAATTTTATTATAAAAAATTATATAATTACACAAGTTTTAGACACATTTGTTATAATTAAAAGAATAAATAATAATATAAAATTAAGAAGAAACCCCCTGTTTTATTCCATCACATAAAATAAATTAATAATAACTACAAGAAAATATGTACGGTTCGAACAAATTTTTGGACAAATGGAATAGGGCAATATAAGTGACAAATATCCTGAAATATGACATCATCAATCTAAAGGAGCAGGCACCGTGGTGGGATTTGATATCAGCTCTCTCCATTTGTTGGAGCCCAGTCATGTCATGCAATTAGATGTGCACAGAAGGGTATCTACAGAACTACTTGAATTTATTCATTAGCCTAACAATTGTTTAAGGGTTTACAAGGCATGTTTGTACAAGTTTACACCACCTCTACATATACCTTCCAGGACCAAACTAGTACATTTGTGCAAAGAAAATGTCCAGAAAAGGATAAAATTATTCTCACCTGGCTACTAATCTCTCTCTTTTACAAACAGTATAAACAAACTAGTATAAATCTTGCAACAACTATGGCAAACAGCTAATGTACAGTGAACACCAATACACCATCAAAGCCAACAACCAACACACATGACAGCACAAAGAAGTCTGCATCATAACTCATATGTCATAACTGAGGAAAGTAGTTTCTTTAGCAGCATTTGTTGAATCCAACCATGAACCAAGTTTTCTTGAACTGTAGAGAAAACCAGAATATATTTTGAATGTCAAATGATGAGAGCCCCAAGGATATGTCATCTTCAAAATCCAATATGCTTGTCTTCAAAGTGTAGCAACTAATACCGAAAACTAGCATGTATACTAATTCACCAGACTATAGATTAGAAAAGTTTGGAAACATCAAGTAGATTGGCTAGTCGAATTATAGCAGCTTTCACCACTCCAGAATCTGGAGCCAAAGAATCAGGAAGTTCAGGTAGGCAAATAGGAACATGCTGCTCATGATCTTCTCGAGGGCAAAACAAAGTAAGCACAGCTCTGCAGAAGATGAATCTGTAGAGGGTGTAGAATAAGAAAGGAACATGATGATGAGTAGAAAGACAATGATAAGGAAATACAGTTTACATGTGATAAAATTACAAATAGACTAAACAATAATTGTGCAAGGAATCTTTGATTCTTCATGCACTGATAGTATTTCCTTCCAACAACCAGACATGCATCTTTCTGAGTCATGGACTTCATCAGCTAATGCATACCGAAACCAGAACACAAATTAATCAAGTCCCTCCTCTGAATAAAACTAGCAGAGTCTATTTTAACTTTTCCCCAAACAAATTTACAGAAGCAATCTCAGGAGTGGGACCAAAACTTAGTATAACTAAATCGTGATTATAATCAGTCCTAGATATCAGTTTTCAATTGTGCACTTGAAAGGACATCCCTAAAGATTCTTGTGTGAAGGGAAACTCATATAACTTCTCAACAGTACAGTTGAATGGAGGGGGGTCCCTTAAGATTTGCGGAGACATTAAAATAGAAGAATACATTTGTCAGCCAGACTATTTACTCGGTACAATGCCCTAAACAACTATAGATTAGTCAATCAGTTCTAAGATTTATTGACATTTACTATCTTGGTATAATCAGCTTGGGCTACCAATTTGGTAGTGAAGCACACATTGTTTAGCTCCCAATGAGAAAAAATGTCAGAGGAAACAAATAAGTATAGGCAAGTATTACTTTTATCATATATCACAACTGCCAATCAAATTTGATTATGTGAACAGGCCTTAGAAAATAGAATCACCTTAGAATAATCCGGCGCAGAAATGGATCTGATAAAACTTGAGCCCAAGTAATATCCAAGCTACTTGATGTACATAATATCACTTCCCACTCTGAGAAAGCAGTGGATATAATGCCATCAGCATCGCTGTATGCATCCTGAAACAGAACCAGCAGGTAGATTAATCTAAGTCCTCCATAAGGACTCAGGTTTTCAAAAAGTTTCCCAAAACATACCTCACTATAATTGGAAGAAACACAGCCAACCATTTGGCAGAATGCTTGTAAAGGAGCAGTTAGAAAAAAGGTGAACTGACTTCCATTCTTTGCAAAATCACTACCAGACTTATCCTTAAATGTTGACCTCAAAGGCGAAAGAACTAAAGCAGCTGTTTCTCCCCTTTCTGCACCATGTAAAACCTGAAAAACAATAATAAAACATTCAAGCTCTTGGTGAACCAAATGAATTCTTACAGGCAAAGACATGTAAACTGAGCACTAAAAGTCAACCAACAATGTCCTTTTGTACATGCATCGCCCCAAAACCTGTACTACATAGATTTTTTTAAAAAAATTATGTTGTATCTAAGCACTTGTACTGTATCCATCTCAAGTCCACTAAAGATTTCAAATCAAAGTAGTTGTATAACGAGAGAAAATGCATAAATAAGATCTTGCCTTGGGAGTCACATATTACGCACTTCTCGATTCTTTTATTATTTTCGAAATGGAAGTTCGACTTTATCAAGGTTTCAATAATTAAAAATTTGTGCGGTAAAACATATTCCACAACTATTTTTTGCATATGTTCTAACCTTCATATTATAAATTCTCCTGCCAAAGAAGAAAAAACTACTTTTCCAGGTTTTATTATTAATTTATATATGTTTTATTCTATCATGAGTAGCTAATCCCTTTATTATTAATTTATATATGTTTTATAGAATTAAAAGAGTAGCTAACTTTTAACTTTAATCTTTAGCAATTATAATGAACAAATTAGGAGAGGAGATTAATATGCAAGTTGTGAAACAGAGAATCCTTGGTTCTTAATAGTCTATAGTCGTACTTTGATTGACCAATGAAGTGACTTTTAGGGATAAATGATAATTGTAAGTACTATAATTTAAGTTACCTTTTACCTTTTACCTTTGGGACCTTTGGGAGAGGATCTTATAAATATTAGAAGAATTGTTATTAGCAAGCAAGAGACGCAAATTAGACATTCATGATAACTAATTCTAATTGAAGAACCCTAATTTGGATTGTTTTATCTCATATTTATTATATAGTTTTTATTTGTTTATTAGATTAATTATTAGCCAATTACAAACCACCAAATTATTCTCCATACTTCTAGATTGCAAGGAATAAAAGACTTGAAATCGGTATTGATATTAATCCTACCCTGTGAAACCATACTGTTACTTAACATACTATACTATTTGTGTGAACCGACTTGTTCCGGTCGCGTTAACAAGTAATAAGCATTATCACTGTTCTGAATGACCTTGTCTATCCCGTTACATGTTCAAAGAAATAATGTTACATCTATATTTTTCCAAGGTAAAATGACCAAAACTGTTTTTGGTTTCCCACCCAAGAAAACATTGATTATTACAGAAAGCAAAAATACTGCAAAAGTTAAGACAAACCTGCCTTGAATGCATGGCTGTTATCACTATCAACAATCAAGAAAAGAGGTCTTCTTGTAAAAGGAATTATATCAGCAGGGTAAAGGTCATCTGAACCTGTAAGCCCAAACAAGCATATGCAAGGAAAATGCTTAAATGCGCATGAACATCATAGCATACAAGTCATAACTGCGAAAATACAGGTCCTACCTCCATTTTTACTTGGACCTAACCATAAAAACTTTTCAGAATGGTGATTAGTGTCCCCGTTGCCATTCGCATAACATTTTGGAGAAATGATATCCTGCTTATAAGAAGAACGTGATACAGCATTAAGGTTTGAAGGTTTTCTTGAGCCTCCAGAATTATCGATATGTGACGCACCAATGTTACCAGCCTTCCCTGCAAGGAATTCAGTAAAGTAAATTTTCTGGACATAAAAGTACAATCAGGCCATCTATAACATCAATTGAGCTACACTAGTCACCTGATGCAGAAAGGTATACTAGCATGACGCTATCCGGAGGCAGCTCATCAACCACTGTAGCAAGCACCTGGTCACAATATCATAATAGCTAAATCAAATGCTACTACTACGTTTAACATGCACTTGCAACTTTATATATACAAAAACAATGAGCCATACATTGGCTCCTAGTGAATCCCATCAATCACAAAATACAGATACTGTAGCTAAGATGCCTTGCAAACATTTGAGAAAATACTATATCATATTTAAAAGCTCATAACACTCACAGCTATTAATTGATTTACAGTTGGCCGATAGAGAACCGCTTTCCTTGGATTAGGAGGCAGAGTGGGATCTGTCATATCCGCCAAAAGATTTATGTCAATAAGACCAGAGGTCCCAGACTGATCAGCCAAGGCACCATGCTGAAGTGGTTGAGCAGGTATCTTTTGATAAAAAGACCCACTGGGTTCCCATTCCAAACATTGCAACATTCTAAAAGCATCAAGACTCAGCTCTGCATATTTTACCTGAAACAACAATGCATGAGCAAGGAAAGGAGCTTACATAAGAGCTATTATTATGATGCAAAGCAAATACTACGTACAATATTATAGTCAAAACCAGTCCTGTGACCATGTACCTCATTCCGGTGATAGCTTGTCAGCAATGCATCTCGAAATCTTAGAACCTTGTTTGCATGGAAACGTGCAACATATGGAAGAGAAGCTGGAAAAGAATCAAACGTCGCACAGTATCGCAGAGGCCTATTGTTCGTGAAGCTTACTTCAGCTTTCATGAATCGGACAATTTCTTGCACCACCTGCTTCCACTCTTTAAAGTTGGTTTCCTGGGAGGAAAAGATAAACAATGGAATCAAATTTGTAATGAACCAAACACAACCAAAAGCAAAACAATCTAATAAGATTCTTAAGCATTTGCAAACATATAGGGCACATGCTGCTTGTATGCTATGCAGACGTAATTTGAGGGATATCTAAATGATTGCATATATCTTGTTGATTTAGTTTATAACAGGCATCTCATTACACATTTAACTATATAAGGATTCATCGCAAGAAGAAGCTAGACATCTTTTTTGTTTATATATTTGTACCACCTCCCTTTTTTATTAAAATAAATACTTAGAAAACAATAGGAACTCCTACTTAATTTGACTCCTCTTTTATGATAAAATAAGTTAATATATTTAACTCAGAAAATAGCACTATACCACTGTTAGTTGACTTTAAAAATAGTAAGATAATATAACGCGAATATTGCAGTGATCAATCAGCGATGCAAGCCATTGAGAGAAATCCAACCTGCAGGATATGAAACTATAAAAGCTACTAGTCTAAAACTTGACACAAATGATAGATGGGCAT
Source organism: Oenanthe javanica (assembly GCA_008931105.1). Classification (NCBI taxonomy): domain Eukaryota; kingdom Viridiplantae; phylum Streptophyta; class Magnoliopsida; order Apiales; family Apiaceae; genus Oenanthe; species Oenanthe javanica. Next base: position 13,198 of record QRFB01000068.1, on the reverse strand, counting down.
ATAAAAAAAAATGTAATCACCGACTATCATCAAATTAGGACTAGCAATGTATCGAGCCAAGCCTACTCAACTAGAATATTTGAGGCTCAAACTTGAAATAAAGCTCGATTGAGCCATAAATCCTAAGTTCGACTCAACTAAAAGTCGGTACATTTGAACTTGTCATGAAAACTCCAATTAACTATCCATCTATCCTACATATTACATTCAACTCAAATATGCTCCACGTGAGCTAAACTCAATAGCTAAAACATAAATCAATTCTAAATATATAAAAGCATATTTGTAAATTTTCTTTAATAAAATAAATTATAGAATCTCTCAGCTAGTGAGACTGACTAATTCAAGCTCACAAACAGCACTAAATTAACAATATCATGCTAAATTTCCTAAACATAGACATAAAAACAAACATTTCAAACTCGAACCATACCCGAAAATTAGCTCTACTATCATCGACAAGGGCCTTAAAGCGCTCCGTAAGCAGCATAACCATCTCCCATCGATTCAAGATGACCGAAACGAGCAAAAACCTAGCGTAAAACCTCAATTCCTTAAACCTAAGACCCCTATCTTTGACCAAACCCTCAAAGTACCTTCTATTCAATATAGCCTCATAAAATATATACGATTCAAGTAAAAACCTAGCTTCACTCGTCCTCATATACTGATTAAAGTAGAGTTGACCGATTCGCGACGCGATCTCGCCGATTTCCCAGCGTTGAAGCCCCGAGTCAACTAGTTTTGACCGATTCTCTTGCTGATACTTCCATAGACGCATGTATGATCTGAATACTTTGTGGAAGTAGTGGTTGTTTGGTGCTCGTCCGTACACCGGAACGTCGCGGACACGCGCGAATTTCCGGTCGGCACTCTCGACGAGAGCGCGGAATGTCTTCGCTACGACGTCGTCGGACATGGTGGACTGAATTTTTTGTTACCGGAGAGATTTTCCGATCATCTCACCGGGAAATATGTGTGTGCGTGTGTGTTTGGTTTGGGGAAATGTTTTTATAGTGGGGAAAGTGGTGTGGCGGCGTTAACGATGAGGATATATATGTGTGTGTGAGAGTGAGTGTATGAGTATGAGAGAGAGGAGAGAGAGAGAACATGAAAGTTGGGATGGAATGAGCTGGAAGACTGGTGGGTGTGCGAATGTCAAAGTTGAAAAAATTATTTATACCTGCTCTGATCTCGGAGGAAAACGGAACCAAATTAGTATCGTTGCGTTTGATCGGAGAGATCCGAATGGAATGAAATCTAATGAGTAAAAAAGAATAAAGTAATTTAATTAAAATAAGATATTTGAAAAAAAATTAGTGAATACAGAATTTATATGATGAGAATTGACACAAAAATGAGTAAAAAAATGAATCATTTCATCTCAAAATGGAATGTTTGAGTTTTAATCTAAATTAATACGAATGAAATGGAGGAAAAAATGAATTTTTTAAAAATTCACCCAATATTAATTTAAATCTCATTATATTTCAATTTACCCAACCAAACACAACAATAAAATTATTTATCAATATATTCCTTTTAATATCTGTTTTATAAATATATTATGTTACCATATTATAACACTTAAATATAAATATTAAGACTAATACACCTTATAATTACTTCACATACTTATCTCAACGATAACCTTCACTGCTATACTTCTGCGTCTCCCCGCTGAGGGATGGAATTTCTCAAGAATCTATTAAATTAAAGTAGGTTACAAGGTGATTGCCCTCTTATTTGTACCCAACAATTGGGGATTATGAAACCAAGAACACCTTTAGTACTTAACTTATGAAAATGGACTTGTAACTAATAATTAATGAGTTGATATATAATTATTTTATTTTTACAAATCTCAATTTTAAAAGATGGATTGATTAGACATTAACACTAATTTTTTTATTTTCATTTTATTTATAATTTTTTATGAAACCAAAATTGTAAAGAGAAATTTTATATTGAACTGTATATGTTTAATGTATATTAGAAATATGCAATAAAATAATTTTATCTCAAATTTAGGCTTAGAGAATTGAATTTATAAATATCATTTAAATGTTTTATTTATATTATAATTATATTACATTTATTTTAAAATTTCAATTACTTTTAAGTTAGAAAGATAAAAATATCTTTCTAAAATTATCAAGATAAAGAAAATTGTATATGGGACATATTTGAAAATACAACTAAAAATAAGATATATTAGTAAACAATTTTTAAATTTGGGATATATTAGGAAAAACCCCCTCAAATTTACTATTATAGTTATAGTAAAATATACCTATAACTTAAATTAGTTGAGGTTCATAAAAAATATAAAATTTGGATTTTACCTGGTAAGCAGAGTTGTGAAAAACGTAAATCTGACATAAATGGTGAGATGGTTTTTTAATATTAAAGCGGTCGTTTAAACGATTTTAAAAATGGATGAACAAGTGGACTATACATATATGATGATATATTCATTACACAATCTTGTATCTAAGTATTTTTATATAAGTATTAAAATAAATAATATTATAATAATACACGTATTTATAAAAGTATAATTAAATAAAATATTTAAAAAAATTAACTCAATCTGTTTAAGTCCGTTTAATTTATACTAAATATTTAAAAATTCGATTATACACTAATCAAAATGTTTCGAACCCGTTTTCGCTTAACCTTCCGCCCACTGCTATTGAGTAATTTTATAAGTGAATATTTATTTTAATAAATTTTAGAATGAACGAGAATTGAACTCAAAATTAATAAGACAAAATATAATTTATTATCATTTTGATTATCAAATCGCATTCTATAAAATGTGAATTATTTATTAAAAGTATGACACATTGACCCTGTTTGGCAACTCATTTTTTTCGGAAATAAGCCCCTATTTCCGGGAAAAAGTAGGGATGTATGTACTTTTTCTAAAAATAAGTAATTTATTTTTTATTTTGAAGATAGTATTTGATTTTAAAATTGTAAAATAAATATTTATTTTTAAAAGAAATACGAAAATATGTAAAAAATAAAAATAAAATAAGTTACTTATTTTATGTTTAAGGAACACCTAACGACCACATTATATCGATTAATTAAATTTTGTCACGCATATAAATTTGATAGGGGACATTTTTATATTTTTGTAGAAATTTTAATGATGAAATTTTATCAAAATTTATTTTAGAAGAACACGTACTCCCATGCCACTTATTACATCAGTCCCTCATATTTAAAACAGATCCAACAATTTACTTGTATGAAAGCCTGAGCTAATATTTAATAAATTTAACACAATTTTAATAAACATCTCATTATTTATTTTTAAATAACCCTTAATTATTATTTATTTTATTTTTATGAATAAAATAATCATTTCTCTCTTCTTTCTACTTATATTTCTCCTCTATTCATTTGATGTCTATCTTCTTACGTTTATTAAAATAATAATAACGAGAAATGAGTTTAAAAATTACTATTATTATTGATATACAAAATAATGTCTTAACTCATTAAAAAAAATATTTTATAATATATATAAGAAATTTACGAGAACACTATCAGACTCACTCTTAGGAATATCTCATAAAACAATCACTTTCGACCACAATTTTCTTTTAAACTTAAAATTTTAAATGGGAGAAAATAATTTCACGTCATGTAATCAATTGAAGTCGTGTCATCTTTGGATCTCCAATCATATTATTTATTGAAATATGGATAAAAATATATATTTGAAATATTAATTAAATATTATATTTAAAATATAAATATTGAATATAAGTAATTTCATTAGAATAAACTATTTTTTATATATATTTAAAATTATTATTATTTTATAATATATTAAATAACCTTTATTATAGCATTCTCATCCAATTCCCTATCCCACGACCACATCCCCGTAATTTAAGAAAATTTGTTAAATTTTATCAAAATGTGTTATACATTCGAAACTCTAAAATATGATATAGTTTTAGGGACTAAAACTAAATCTTCATAGATTTCGCTATCCATCCCTCATTTCATTCCCCATCTTATTAAATGCTTATTTTCATCTCATAATTTTTAATTTTTTAACTCTCGCACGCATATAATTTTAAATAAATAATAATTATAAAATTTTTGAATTTTTTATCAATGAATTTTAAACTTTTATACCCAAAAAAATCAAATATATTAAATATAAGTATATTTCTTTAAATGCATGAAAATATTAAATATAAATTATTGGACGGAAAAAATATGCAATAAGATAAATGTTGGTAGTTAAAATTATAAATGAAAGATAAGAAAATTAATAAAAAGGAAAATAGAGATAAATTTGAAAAATGGGATGTAGAAAATTTGAAAAACTAATTAAAAATTGGAAAAAATAATTAAAATTTATTATTTATAATAAAATGTTGGAACGAAAATGGGAGTTCCAGGTAGAAATGCCGTAACGGCATATGGATTGCTTTAACAGGAGCATCTAGTAGGACCGGAGTACGTGTCATTGAAATTTAATTTTAGTTGGGAGATGGAAATATTCATGGGTTAAGCCGTTAAGATATCATGTCAAGTTGTCAACTGTAGCTCAAATTATTGTCAACTGTAGCTCAACACGAACCGGTATTTGATTAGTGTGGATAGACATTTTTACTAGTGGCATGTATTTCGAAAAATTTGATTATTAAATACCTTCAGTATTAGAGAGATTTATAAATTTTTTCACTCAAATTAAATATATTTTTAAAAATATTAATTGTTTTGATTTTGATACAATATTTTGAGGTAGGCAAAGAATATAATTAGACTTGTTATTAAATTTAAAATTTAGTTCAAATTAAAATATAAATTTTAAACTTTCATTTAATATAAAAATTTAAAATAAATCTAATTATATTTTTTAAGCCTTTAACATGTGTTAAAAACTAAAGCAAGAAAACTTATATATACGCTAAAATATAACCAATCACAAAACGAGCTGTAAGACTTTTCATTCGAATGTTGCAGTGGCCCAACTACTATTGGCAGTGTGACGGTACCCTTCACTTCACTTCTTGAACTGTCATATACTCGGATAGTCTGGCTCGATGGCGTGAAATCAGTGGGTCCCAGACCCAAACAGTTATCGGTTTTCATAGGACAATAATTCAGTGTNAAACAGTTATCGGTTTTCATAGGACAACAATTCAGTGCAGACCCATTATCAATTCCTCCGGTCACAAGCTGTGGTAGAATCTCTCTGTCCCTCTGCCCCTACCGTACTCCAGTCCGGGAAAAGGTTATCCCTTGTGTAATGAATCGCTTCTTTAACTTGAAATAGGTCACATATTATAAAGATTAAATTAAATGGGGCGTGGTTGAGTCATGACTCATGACCACGTAAACATGGAATAATGGCATGTCAAAACAAACAGAGGGCACACCCATGATATCAAGTACTCCGAGCACACGCTAAACACAATCTATACGACATACTCTAATCTATCTATTATTATTTATTATATATATAATATATAATGCTGTAACGTAGAGTTCCTTTGAGTCATTTTAATCATTAATATATTAATTAATACCTGCACAATATTTATTTCACTTATTTTCCCTCATTATTACATCATTAATACACTTTTTAATATTAACAAAACATTTATTTCACTTATCTTTATTCATTATTAGATGTCTTAATAGTTACATAATTGGTGTACACGCTTTGTAAAAACTACACAAGAACATAATGTTTTCGATCACCCCTGAACTCTCTTAGTCGGTAGTCGGAGAATGAGAACTTCAATAAATTTTATCCATCTGAAAATGTGGCCTTTCAATAATGTAAGTTTTACGAGTCGACTCCATATTGAGGAGGAAGATATTCCAGAATGTAAGTTCTGGTCATCAACTCCCCGTTGGGGATGAGGGTAATCCAGAATGCAAGTTTTACCCATCGACTCCCGGTTGAGGAGGAGGGCTTTCAAGGGGGTTGTTAGACTCCTTATTTCAAGCGTGCAACATTGTGGAAATTATTGTTTGTCATGGCTACCTCACTTGACTATTTAAGATCGCATGTTTGTAAAAACAAATCTTGAAGTATATATACATTACCGCGATAATATTTGTAAATTATTTTGAACACAATCCAAACGCATCCATGAATATAAATATGCCGATTTGAAAATGTCGTGATGTATATATTTTTTCTAAAAATATGCTTCTCGAAAGAATGTTGTTTAAGATAGTATGTTTTGTCATAGCAGCTAATATTTTTTTTTAAAATTATGCAGCTCGTACAATCTTGTAAACATATCCATAATCATCAAAACAAAAATGATTTTTTTGGATAATAAAATATATTTCATAACAAATAATATATGTGATTGTAAAAAATAAAACTTATCTCGTATTTTTATCGGATGGATATGATGTGTAGATATTGTGTGTGAGACTCTAACACCATGATTTGCATGTATTAATTTACTCATCTTTTTTACTCCTATTTACCGTTTTATTTTATTCAACACGCCATAACTCCATCGTTCGGTTCCCCATTGGAGTTGTCCAAAACCTTTTATTAACTTCCCATATGTATTGTATTTGTTTTATATGTCGTTTGTCCTTCACAAACGAAAAATAACCCCTTATACTAGCGTCAATTGTTTTCGGAGGAATTTTGTAAAAACAGATTTCAGAGATTTGTTAGAATAACAAAGCTAAAAATATATTAAGGGTCGGACTTGAGAGGTGTCTCGATTTGTCTCGTGTATCAGATCCTTTTTGCCAAGATGTCTGCGTACGTATTTATATACAATGAAATCCACACAGTTATGTTATAATTGGATATATCCCCGAGTGACTTTAGAGATATATTTATCAAATATGAGAATTAATTGATTTTATATGATATAATCTTCGCGTTGTGATACCTTCCTAATTTGAAGGATATCGTTTGGAGATATTTTCCGTAACTAATGCATTGAGATTGATTTTTTTTCTCGTTTCAAAGTGAGAATATCTTGGAGATTAAGCAATAGATTATTACTGAAATTAATACTAAAAATAAAGAGAAATAAAAGTATTATGCCAAAAATATGGCATAACAATATCCATTAATGTTTATAAATTATTTATTTCACTTCTGTTTCGTAATTATTACATACATTAAAAGTTACATAATTAACATTTATAATTATATCTAATATTCTAATTCAGTATTTCATAATAATACTCTAATTAATATTAAAAAATATTAATTTCACCCCTCTTTTATCCTCTAATAATTATTAAATGTCTAAATTTGGAGGATTTTTAATACATCATTTTCTCTTATTTTAATTAGAATTAAATAATTTTAAAACTTTTCATCATCTTATCATAAATGGATACTCATGACCTTAATATGAATTGATATTCATAGCAGAGTGCCAGTTAAATAAATGAAGTAGAAGATAAATAAATAGATAATACAATTACTGTAACAAAAAACATCATCTTTCTTACTCCCTCTATCCCAAACTAAGTGTCGTTTTGATTTTTTTTTACGTGATTTAAGTCGTAAAAAAAGATATTTACATATATTATTTTTTGAATTTTTTTCCTAATAATAATTTAAATATTATATTTTATTTATAAAAGAAAATTTGAAAAAATAATAAATGTAAGTTGATTTTTTAAACCTCAAATTATGTGCAAAAAGTCGAGAGCCACACTTATTTTGGGATGTAATGAGTATCATTTATGCATTTTATGTTATTTCAAATTATTTATAAATGTTTTTTCGTGACACTATAAAAAATTATTTTATTGAATATACTTATGAATTAATTTATACGAGAAATAACTTATTTGCTAAAAAAATAAAATTACTTATAAAATTATTATTAGAACATTCTTATGTCTCGCACGGGTTGTTTTAGAGCTAGTTTGAACTTGATCAATAGACATGATTTTAAATTATAAACCCTTAAACCTTAATTTTGGGCCAAAAAAACAGGCCAAAGAAAAGAGGTTGAGGAGGTTACATATTCATTACTCTACCCATACATATAGAGACATAGATAGCTCTCATCAAAAGTATCCCTGATGCAGGGTTTTGGAAGAAATTACGGGTGTTAGAGATGCCTGGGAAGATCTTAAATTTCTTATCGAGAACGTGAGGTTGGGTCTGCCAACTGCTGCGACATTTGATCGATAAGAGAGTTAACATAGAAACAGGCCGTTCCTGACATATCCCATACTCAGGGGCCAAAATTTAAAATGTGGCCCCAATTTTTTTTACCCATCATAACTATAAAAATATATATAAAAAATCATATGATATAACAAAAGGTTACATTAATTTTTTTTAATTTTCACTTATTTCCATCAAAAATTTATCAAGTTTACTTGAAAGTCTACTTTTTTGATAACAAATTTAGCTATAATTCTTTTGTGTAACTCTTTGTTAGGAATTTAGAGACCCAAAAGTTACAGAGGGGGGGGGGGTGAATGTATACTTCAAAAATTTTCTTGCTTTTAGAAATGAACTTTGTTAGAAGCTTGAAGAACTGATGGAATTACGAAAGTGTTTATCAAGACATGTAACAGGAAATAATATAAACACAGATGTAACTTTCAATCTAATTTGTATTAGAATGATCTTTGCTACAATCTGAAATTCAGTTTGAATTTCAGCTTCTTGTTCTGGGATTCTTACTATTGTAAAAATACTCAAGACACTATCAAATGTGGCTGTGCATAAAGTATATAGACAACATGTCCTGTGCACATGCTCACATGAGATAGTTTAGCTAAAACTAGAAATAGACAGAAACTGCTTTACATTTGACTAATGACTATTTCTAGCTAACACTGCAGTGACAGTCTGCTCCATTCTGCCTTATCTCATCTATCACTTTTCTTGACTTATCTTCCCAGCTACATTGTAGACTTGTCTCTATCTGTGCAGGTTTGACTTATCCTGCATAAACAGAGCTGCAACACCATCTGTCTTGTTCTGCAATTCTTCCTTGAAACTAGCTTCTTTTGCAGTCGAGTACTCTTCTTGAAATTGGTTCGATAAGTCAAGAAGATTGACTTCTCGAACAGCTGTGACTTTTCGATTAGTCCTGAGTACTTGATTTCTCGAATGACTAGACTTCTCGATCGCATACTTAGCTTGATGACTTCTCGATCAGATTAGACTTCTCGAATACATGCTTGATATTGACTTCTCGAATGACTCAGCCTTATTACTTCTCGAATGCTCCATTTGCTAGCTTCTCGAATTGTTTATTTTCACTTCTCGAATGACTCATAATTAACACTTCTCGACTGGATTCAATACTTGACTTGTCGAATGACTGACTTCTCGATCGAGTACTGAGCAGATAAAAGTTTTGAGACTTCTTGAAATGTTTCCACAGTTCTGACTTCTCGAATAGCTGACTTCTCGATCAAGTAATTTGCCTTGGTAGAATTCTCAGATAACTTCTCTTTTTATTTTCTTCACAGTCTTCTTTGTCTGGTTGCATGATTCAACTTGAATCTTCTAACTGACTTTATTTCTGACTTAATTTACAATTAGAAGGTAAACAGAGAAAATTTCTAGTTACAAATTACACATGAATTACTAAGTCACTAGTCTATTACAGAAGCACAAACTGAGTTACAGCAAGACAGATAGTTAAATAGGCTAGGCTTGATTTAAGTCCAACA
>QRFB01000067.1:81537-152960 GCA_008931105.1 Oenanthe javanica | reverse complement strand
GGTTCAGCCGTCTTCATGTTGGTCTCATATGTTCTCAACATAGCCAACAATTCAGTAGGTGTTTTGTCAAATTCATTCATATTGTAGTTCATAACAAAATGAGTATAGTTGATGTTCAAAGATTGCAAGATCAAGTCAATCTGAACTTCCGGACCAATCGGGAAACCCAAAGTATCAAGATATTCAATATAACCTATCATCTTTAGAATATGTGGTTGAACATNGATACTCAATATAACCTATCATCTTTAGAACATGTGGTTGAACAGGTTCACGCTCTCCCTGTTTGCAAGCATACAGTGCTTTGCTCGTGTCGAACCTTTCTTGACGAGCCTGTCCCTCAAACATTCTTTGAAGGTGTTCAATCATCTCATAAGCATCCATATGCCCATGTTGTTTTTGAAGCTCAGCACTTATGGTTGCTAGCATGAGACACACAACATCATTCACATCATCAATAAGCTTCTGATAAGCATTTTGCTGAACACGAGTTGCATTCTCAACATGAGGAGCAGGTGAAGGAATTTCAATGCTGTGAAGCTTTCGCTCCTGCCTGAGGACAATCCTCAAATTCCTATATCAATCAAGGAAGTTAGTTCCTGTCAACTTGTCCTTCTCAAGGGTTGCTCTCACAGAAAAGTTATTTGTGTTGTTTGCCATTAAATATCTACAATGTTTAAAATGCATATTAGTTAGTTGCAGAAGTTTAATTATGTTCAAGTGATTATCATATACATTCATAATATATATCTCCCACTATTTTTATCAAATCAATAGCCCTAACTATTAATTCGGAAAGCATTTCATTAAATCTTTCTAGTGAGCCAAGATCCATATTTCATCCATGTTTTAAGATAGCCTTGGATAATACACCCAAAACACGACTATTTAGGTAGACAACATTAGTCGATTATATCAAATATAAGTCTTGGATAGTTTGGTGGAACAACACTTTGTACACATTTATCCAATAAATCTCACCAAACTCTAAGCCTCTAAACCCACAATCCTATTGTGTTGATTTAGTTAAGTTAGACCTAATGTTTCAACAAACTAAGTCACTTACTTATCACGTCTTCCCATGATTGATAAAAGCACCTTGCTTTGGCAAACCCACTCCTTCTCAATCTAGATCTTGACGAGTATTAAACATTGGAAGGCATCCGATTAACTTAATATGTATTTAGGGATTTTAATGTTTATATGAACGATCATGATCCCATCATAAAGAGATTCTCAATTTTTCCTTGATCAAATAATCCATTTCAATATTCGTCAATGGTTCGATTTCCAGATCATCGGAGAAGTCACAAGCGGTCATNTCATTTCCCAGGTAGATGGAGGATACCAGTGGTCACACTTAAAACCCATCAGCCTTACGAATACGCATATCCGTTTTTGTCAGAAAATCCCAGTTATAGATATCAAAAATCAATATTTAATTCCGTGTTTTAAAAATCCATATTTCATAAACACAAGAATCTCATGATCGTTTGTTAATTTTAAAATCTTGAATCGTTACAGATTTTATCTTTCTTAAGCAGACATGGCATGGGTGTCGTATCTAATACATACATCATTCCAACACATACATATCTACACATGCATTCATATACATATATGTATTGTGCATAAATTAAACGTGTTTGGTTATGGCCCCATCCTATGTGATATTTCCAAGCTAATGGAATTATCAAGGTCAATCTATGGTGGTTTCAAATACTACACTATTACATGTCTTTATCTTCTTCATTGCTCCATCATCTGGATTGCTTCCTAGCTTCCTTGCTTCCAAGTCTCCATTGAACAATTACGTTGAATAATAAGTAAATCTATTCTAATGAAATTACAAGAAGAACTCGAGTTACATTCGAGATTAACAATTACAATGAATAAACGACATGCAAGTCGTATTTAGAAACCAAAACCATAAAACAAAACCACTATCCTATGGGTCTTTAGGCCATAACCATCCACCATGTTATCACATAACACATGTAATATATCTCAGATTATATAAACATATCATATAATCATATATAATAAATTTTAAAATTTCATAAAATCAAATAAATTTCAGAAAATAATAAATCGCTATTTAGGGGCCTGTAAGTTCGTTAAACGGCTTACAGACGCGAAGCTGATTATATCAGTATTGCTCAGGGACATGATTCTAGTCAGAAAACACATATCGTTTGAGAAAATCGGACACTGGACACAGATTTCAGAAAATCTACCGAAGCCGTTTCAGAATTCGTATCGAATACGATTTCCATAACAAGAACAAACATGTATCATATACATACAGCAATACACACAATCATCCCATGATTATACAACACATGAATATCATATATTCAAAATCATATAAAACATATATATCAATATATAGTCATGGCATATCATATATATGTTTACATACATCGAAAAACTGTTAAACACATAACCAAATCATCCCATTATACAAGTAGCTATGATGCCATTGAAGGGTTTCGGGCATGAAAACACAGCGGATATAACATAAAACAATAAAAAAAAATGAAACCCTATCGGAGGATCCATGTAAAACTTTGGATGATTATGGTGAAGAAGTCTGTACCTTAACAAAACTTTCCGTATTCTGTTTAATGGAGGTCGAGAAAAGATGAATCACAGCAGCCCTTTGTTGCNAAAGATGAATCACAGCAGTCCTTTGTTGCAAAGATCTGCTCTCCAAAGAAGTCCACACGAACGCCCGATCGTCCAACGATCATCGGAGTCGGTACTAGCCGAATTACTTGCCTCTTCCTCTCTCTCTTCATTTCTCTAGCCTCTCTTGATGTTGAGCAACTAGGGTTTTTCTCTAAAAATGAAATCTGATGATTAAACCGTAATACTATACATCATTATGTATATATAGGGGAGAGAGAGATTTTGGGCCTAACCCTAATCCATGTGGTTTCCAAAACCCATTATGACTTTGGGTTATTATTATTATTAAATCTGAATTCTAATATAATTAATCAAGTCCCACTTAATTAATTCAATAATTAAATTCGAATAATAATAATACTTATTAAATCCGAATTCTAATATAATTAATCAAGTCCCACTTAATTAATTCAATAATTAAATTCGAATAAACAATAATATATTTAAATTCGTAATTTAAATAAACCTCCGTTTTGACGTTCTTTGTGTGTGACCCTTTAGGTTATTATTACGTTGGCAATAATTTTATTATCTAATAATAAAATTATAAACAATGAGCGGCATCTAGTAATACATCATTGCTACCCAAGTAACAATAATAATTGGTGATTCAATTAAACCTTTCGTGAATAATGTTCCATGTAATATAATCCCTTTAACCTTATATTATAGATCAAACTCGAGGCATGTATAGTGTCATCCTCTTCAACGTTTAATCTCGGTTTCCTTGATCAATGAGTAGACTATTTAAACAAATCAATATTTGAGCATGGCCATGCATTTCATAGTCTCACTCAATCAAGAGGCTAATAATATCACTCCTAGAATTGGAGGGTTAAATTTTATATTTATCATTCATATTCCTCATACCCAATGTACACCTTTATCATTACCCGGTTAAAGGTAACTTTGAGTGTAATCAAAGTATATTAATTCTCGTATATAAATATAATGATTTCAAGTTAGAGGATCGTTACATCATTATCATAGTGAGATTTCTTATGACACTTATTAACATGTAGAATCTTACGACGGGTCTTTCCAGTGTCATGTATTGATACATACACTTATGTTCTTGACTTTAGTATCACCATACCTATGACCAATGAGATGTGGTCATCCGTCAACAAACATACTAGTCTTATTGCATTATTACTATCCTTAAATAATAATACTTAACTAGGGAATTTTAGGAATAAAACACTATTCATATAATTTCATTATTAAGTCACATACTTAAAGATATATATTACGTATTAATATTCCAATGACATTTATTATTCTTTCAATTTATGATGCAATAAATAAAGATATAATAAATATTAATTAAATAATCACATAACATAATTCCTAATTGTTTTCAATAAAACATTAAAAGTATTGTCTCTAGGACACCAATATTAATAGTAGCATAGGCCAGAAAGATTCTTATGGCTTCCAACCTAGCAACATGAGTAAATGTCTAATCAAAATCAATTCCTTCTTCTTGTGAATATCCTTCGGCTAACAATCTTGCTTTATTTCTAGTCACAACACCAGCTTCATCCATCTTATTTTTGAATACCCATTTTGTACCAATTACTTATTTGTTCTTTGCTTTAGGTACCCGTTTCCAAACTTTGTTTCTTTTAAATTGATTATAATATTCTTTAATAGCAAATACCCAATTTGGATCCTTTAAGGCTTCTTCAACCTTTGTAGGTTCTTCATGTGATAAAAAACTACTATACAAACATTCATTTTTAGTTGCTCTTCTGGTTTTAACATCATCTTCTGCATTTCCAATGATCAATTCAAAGGGATGGCTTTTGGTCCATTTCCTTTGAGGTGGTAGATTATTTCTTGAGGATTCAACATTATGATTATGATTAAATTCTTGTTGATTTGAGGTTGAGTGATTACTTAGAGATCCCTTCTATGTTGGATGTCCTTGAATCAAAATTGTTGTTATCCATTAAGGGATTATCAATTGATACATTATTAGTTGATTGATGTCTGTCAACTGATAAATTATCCATTGAGGCATTCATATCAATTGATTGATGAATTATTTGAATGTGTCATCTGTTAATAGATACTTCATCATCACTTTCTACACTATATTCCCTTGATTCATTTTCAAAATGCAAAATTTCATGGTCTTCGTCAAATAAACCTTGAATCTTTTTATCATCAAAGATTATAAGTATAGATTCCATCACAATGTTCAGTCTTAGAATATAGACTCTGTAGGTTTTATTTGACAATCCATATAAAACAAAAATTGCTTCATCAGCCTTAGCATCAAACTTTCCTAGATTTTTACCTTGATGTCTTAGAACAAAACATTTGCATTCAAAGACATGAATGAAACTAACTATTGGCTTCTTTTCTTTCTTCATCAATTGATAAGGTGTTTTCCCTTATGCTTGATTCACAATAGAAATGTTCTGAGTGTAACATATTGTGTTTATTGTTTTTGCCAAAAAATAAGCAGGTAATTTGGCTTATTCAAGCATAGTTCTAGCAACTTCAATCAAAGTTCTATTTTTCCTTTCCACAACCCCATTTTACTGAGGTATCCTTGGAGCAAAAAAATTCTGAGTAATTCCTTTTTTTCACAAAATTCTTTCATGATGGAATTTTTGAACTCAGTTCCATTTTCACTCCTGATTGTTTTCACCTTGAGTTATGTATTAGTTTCAACATTATTCACATGGTTGATAATGAATTAACTTGCTTCATCTTTGGAATGTAGAAAATATACCTAAGAGAATCTAGAGAAGTCATCCACTATCACTAAGATATATTTTTTGTTGGATATAGACATAATGTTGACTAGTCCAAACAAATCCATGTGCAGCAATTCAAGTGGCTTATCAATTGATGATTCAGTTTTGGATCTGAATGTTATTTTTCTCTGTTTTCCAATTTGACATGCATCACATTATCTATCCTTGGTGAATTCCATTTCAGGAATGCCTCAAAGTACATTCTTCTTCACTTGTTGATTCATTGCCTTAGAATTAAGATGAGCTAGCTTCTTAGGCCACAACCAACTCTCCTCATGCTTAGCTTTATTGTATAGGAAGGTCATTGAATCTATCTTGAATGAATTGAACTCAACAATGTAGATATTTCCCTTTCTGTTTCCAGTTAACAGAATATCACCATTTTCTTTTTTAGATTTAATGCATGTTGTTGTAAAACATACACCATTCCCATTATCACAGAGTTGGCTAACAGTTTGAAGATTATGTCTAAGTTTATAAACTAGTGCTACAGGTTTGATTATGACATTTTCTTTTAAAATCAAAATATCTTATTGTATAACCATTGTTGTCATCTCCAAAAGTTACTTCTAGACCAGCTCTTTCCTCAAATTGTGTGAGCAGGGATCTATCTCCAGTCATATACCTTGAACACCCACTATCTAAGTACGAACTATTGCTTCTCTTTCCATGTACACATCGATAAATAATCTAGTTGATTTTGGTACCCAAGTTTCCTTGGGTCCTTTCTTATTAGTTGCAGCCTTTACCTGAGGCACCAACTTTTCAACTTTTGGTTAGGTGGATTTAAGTCCATTTTCACCTTAGGAGCTGGGTTTTGGGACATTGGCACATTAGTACTCATACAAGGCATGTCATTCATGCTATTCAAATTGAGCATTTTAGATGCATGATCATGATTTTCGTAAGGCATATTATGAGGCATGATAGGCATGTTCATATGAGCATATGCAACATATGGATTAAACATATATTTTAAGGATGCTTATGGCATATGAACAGATGATGCAACTAAATTAGAGGGCATGACATTTGCAAATATATGTCTAACACTATTACATTTGGCACAAATCTTCCTAGGAGCATATATATCAGGCATATAGTTGTTGTGCTTGTTAATTCCTACTTTGCCATTTCTATTTTTCTTTTTCTTGCCTTCTTTGGGTTGGTTAACATATTCTATTTTCTCAAGTTTTTCTTTTAGTTTAGTCTTGGATAGAAAACCTGTATTAATATTTTCTTGATTTTCCTGGTTATTGTTTCCTTTCATAAATTTTACAGGTTTGCTAAGTCTAGGTTTGGATTTGGTAGTCTTATTAGTTGATTGGTTATTTGTCAATGGATAATTGGTTGTATTCATTTTATCAATCAATTGGTAGTCCTTATCGGTTGGTGTAGAATTAGCAGTCGATTAATCATTACCCATTGACTTACAGTTATCAACTGACATTTCCTCTAGAGGTTTGTCATTGATAAAGGACTGCTTTTCTTGAACCCCAACAATGTTTCTAGAGACTTTAGCTGACCCATACCAATTCTCTCACTACACCATATATAGTCTATAATAACACCTGAAAAAGTGTAAAAATGGCTGAAAAATGTTGCTGTAAGTCAAAAAATAGCCTATGGCAACACTTTTCCAAAATTTGCCGATGTTGGATGTTGCAGTGCTACCGTAGGTGTCTAAGGCAACACTTTTCAAAGCTACAGCAACACCAACTTTTGTGTTACAATAGACCACCCGTGGCAACACTTTTTTGTCTATAGCAACACCATAAAAAATATTACAGTAAACCCTACTACAACACCTTTTAATCTTTTGCAACACAGAAAAATAAAACACTTATTTTTTTTAACAACACATTTTTATTCATTGTAACACTTATTTTTTGAACACTTTTCATATTTTGGTAACACTATATTTATTTTTACCAACACATACAATTGAAACACTTTTCATATTTATTTTTTAGGTAAATGAGGGAGGATTCTCATCAAATTAAATTAATGAGAAAAATATTTACAAAAGCGTCATGAGAGGATTTCTCTCAAAAAAATAAATGAGACAACTTCTCTTGGAACATCCTCTGAGGAAAGCATAAAAGCTACTAATAAAAATGCTCACTATAGCTAAGAGGCCATTTAAGAAAGAAAGAAAAACAACCAAATCAAGATCAACTTCAACTAGAACACTAGCACCCAAAAATCTGCATCCCCTACTGCAAGATCCACCTAGAACCAACACAAATTCTGCATCCATCTCAATCGCAACCAATCAGAAGAGTTACCATCTGCAACTCCAGGGCTTCACCAAACCAACAAAAGCCTTTTTGCACCTCTGAGAACTCACATGAACACCACACCCCGTGAATACCAGCTACACATCAACATGCTCTCCATAGCAATACCTTGTCTAGTAAGGCTACAAACACCTGGTAGAGCATACCTACTTCTGCAATTCTGCACTCCCACTACAATTATGGCCCCACAACCACATTCTGCAAATATGAGACACTACTGCAAACCTTTGGATTAAACATGCTCGTTAGTGATACAAGTTACTGAAAGAGAAGTACATGAAACATTCAAAAGTTAATAGCTAATTCGTAATTACTAAGATAGAACAACACTCAAATAATTAACTAGCAAGATACACTATTAACAAAATCTGAAGAAAAAAAAATGATCCATCGAAATAGTTAGCAAAAAATAATCTAGAAGAGACAGAATTTTCATATACCTCTCCGCTAACTGCGATAATGAATAGCACATCCTTGCTTTGTCTGAATTCCACAAGGAACAGGATCTTCTAAAAGCTTCTGCATATCAGCATCAACACCATTGAATTCCTCACTTTTCTCTTCTTTCTACACCACACACAAAGGTCGTTTAGATCAACGCACATATATATGCCTCAAAATATTATCATAACGAAATCAAGTAATAAACTTGAACCATTTGTTAAACTTCCTCCCTCACCTCTCAAATCAACGCCCCTTAATTTTTATGAGAAAAATGACACAAAATATTATAATATCCATATCAAACAACAAACATTTACAGAAAAAACTGATTAAAATCAAATAAATATACATATATACATCTGCGATAATTTTCTGCAAAATTTACGAGTCTAGTAGAAACATACTAGTCATGAATCAATATTTATCCATTAAGAAATAAAAATTAAAGCAACTCATAAATCCATATACATAAGTTTATGTAATTATATAATATTATTTTAATATGGTCTCACATCAATCTGCACTTCCCTGCACTTGTACTCTCACTTCTTTATGATCAGGATTCACCAGAAATATAGCATAATATCCAGCTTCAAACATGCGGTCCTTCTTTCTTTTTTTGCACCAGGTGACTTGTATAACATTGATTAATTTATGTATTAATTAAGGTAAGTTTCAAAAATTAGACATGATACTTGTATATACTAATAGATTGTTCATTTCATTTTTAAATATATCTACATATGAAAAACCAACCAAGAGATTAGGCCGTAAACTAGAATATGTACATTGCCATAACGAATCGAACAAAATAGTAAGAGCTAGAAAATTGCACACCTTCAGGATTGCAAGAAGGGAAGCCATTGTTGCCGCAAGTGGTGAGCTGCACCCAATGCGTTCTAGCTTTTGATATATAACTCACGGTAAACCCCTGTTTTTGGACCCTATTAGGGATGTTGTAGATGTGCAATGGTTCTATATCACTGAAAGAAGATCCTATGCATACATACAAAATATCTTTCTCTTGGTCTTGATTCCAAACTGGTGCAAACATCGTATCTAGGTTTTCGGGCACCTATGTACAATTAAAACTCAAAATTAACCTTGACTTAATTGGGCCTTTGGAGAGAGAAAAAATTCTAAATCACTCATGCTTGTCCACCAAAAACTACTGTCTCTTATTTATGCAGGGTACTGAAACTCATATACGAATAGAGGCAGGGTACTGAAACTCATAGACTCATATAAAAATCACAAAAAAGCTCATAAAATCCAAAAGAATAAATACACATAAACTCATATAAATACACATAAACTCATAGACGAATAAATACACATAAAAATATAAAATATACACATAAAGATCACAAAATAAGCTCATAAACTCATAAATCGTGTGTATAAACTCATATAAATAACAAAAAATAAAGATCAAAATTAGGATTTACCTAATTGGACTCGTGAAACCCAACTAACCTGTAGAAACTCGAACACCAATTTGTAAAAAAAGTGTTGGTGAAGGTCATATATGGTGCACCCAATAAGTATTGCCTTATATCAATTTTTAGTGACTTAAGGAAATATTTTTACTTGTAATACTAAAAAAAAGTGTTGGTGAAGGTCATATATGGTGTAGAGCATGTGGATGTTTTGAATTTTAGCTTTGAAAATTTTCTTGACAGAAAAGCCAGGTGTTCATCAATCTCATCCAAATCTTCAGGATTGTGGGAGTCACTTTCATCAACTATATTCTTTCCTTTATTGATTTTTGACTCAACCACTTCAGAACTCTTCTTTCCATCTGTATCACAAAGATCATGTTCTTCATTTGTCTTGGTCTCTGTACCCTTGACCATCAATGCGATTGTCTTTTCATTCCTTTGATTCTTCTCAATATCCTCATCTTGTTACATCTCAAGTTCATAGGTCTTAAGGACTCCATACATCTTTTCCAATGTATAATTTTTGAAGTCCTGAAATTGTCTAATGGAAACTGTCATTGGTTTCCATTCTTTTGGAACAGATCTAAGGAACATTAGATTTGTATCCTCAATTGCATACACCCTTCCATATAATTTCAACCCATTAAGTAGTTTTTGAAATCTATTGTAAGTATCATTGATGGATTCACCACTTTTGAAGTGAAAAGCCTTATACTTTTGGATTAACAGTTGCATTTTATTTTCATCAAATGTTTAGTTCCTTTATATAGGGTTTGAAGTGTATCACAAACTTCCTTGGATGGAGTGCAATTAATGACATTATCAAACATATCCTTGTCTAGACCATTGAACAGAATATTCATGGCCTTCTTGTCCTTGTGCACTTCTCTCTCATCTTTTCTGAAATGAGTTTGGGAACAAGCCTATCAAGTGCATGTGTGCCATCGGGATTGATACCAGTAACAATCTTCATAGGTACATGAGGACCCTTCTCTATGCAATGAACATAGGAGGTATCAATTGAAAGCAGGTGCATATTTACTTTCCAATGAAAGTAATCTTCCTTCTCTAACATAGGAATCTTCCCACCTGTATCTTTGTGAGCCATAGTAACTCTTTGATCTTGAAACTTTCTGTATAATGAAAGCTCAACTCTGATACCAAATGTTATTTATGAAATCTCTAAAAGGTTACTACAAAAACTGTAGCAGAGGGGGTTAAATACAATTTCAACTTTTTAATTTTCTTGTAGATTGAACTAGAAATGAAATAAACTAAATAAAAATGTATAGAATTAGAATTATAAATTATTGGTGGATTGAATGTATCCACCAGAATATTTTTGGTCTGATTAATTTAGGTCTGAAAACCCAGTTTCATTACAAAGTTGAAATATAAATGTTTTACAATTTTGCTTGAAAGCACAGAACAACTTATATTCAAAAACATAAATTTTGTTATTCACTTCTCAACTATACAACAACATTGGTTTATATATTACCAAAATGCTTTTAAAAATTTTCTAGTCAACTGATAAAACAAAAATAATCTAAACCAGATTATTGCTGCTTCTGTCTTTCTCTTCTACATTGTGCAATTTGAGGAATGATTTTGTTCTGCATTCACCAAGAATGACAGCTCCTATCAGAGTCTTCAGAGTCAAGACAAATTTAACTGTCTTCCAATGTTATTTCTTGTTTGAAAAGCTTCTTGACATGATCTTCATGAATTATCAATATCAATTGATAATTTGTTGTTAAGCATATCAATTGATATTTTTTTCTCCAGAGTTCTTCAATGGTTGTTTATCCATCAACTGATAATTTTTTCCATCGATTAACATTTGATGTTATCAATAGATGTATAAATCGATGGGTCTTCAGCATCCGTTGACAGCCTTCAATCTTCAACATCATTCGAGCTGTAGAATATCCATCGAGCCTTTTATTTATCTGTTGATCATCCATCACTTTTAGATTTTCCTGTTTTAAAATAATTAAAACTCAACAGAATATTATCACATCAGTTCATGACCAATATTTGTTGATTCGGATGTCTATCGACTCTAGAATGTATTTTCCATTGATCATTCTAAACTATTAATGGATAAAAGACTAAGATAACATTTTTCCTAATGTACCAAATTATCAGTTGATACAATTTAAACATCAATTAATAAGTGGTTGCCTAGTATATGGATATTTATAGAACACATATATCCATTGACCAGTTATAATAAAATAAATTTGTTAACTTATTATTTCTAATGGTTGAGTTATCATCAAAGAGTATAATTCCTAACAAGTGAAATGGATACAAGGACACTTAATATAAGCTTGAGGATTATCGAGGCGTTAAAATGAGGATGTTGTAAAATCTAATGATTATAACAAACCCGCAATTACTTAACGAATTCAATTTTATTCATTACTAGTTAATAAACATCGGAAAACCATGGAAAACACGACTTAACACTTTAGTTAATTGAACTAATTGAAGTTATCGTATTATATTTAATTATAGAACTTCGGAGACGTATAAAGGACTTTGGAACTGGGTCTTGGACTCCAAGAAAGTTTTATAACTCTGTTCTTTAATTTCTATCTCAGAATATTTTACTTCTGATTTTGGTTGTGCAAGATTTCTTTAACTCTCTTTGACTTTATAACAAGTTCTGCGATTATAAAGTTTCGTTGTGTTCTGAACTGTTTATATCTTGTCATTCATCAACTGTTTGTCACGCCCTTTCTTACTTAACTTCTTTCACGTCTTTGAACTTCTCAAAAAGTTAGAGTTCGTATGATAGTAACTAGGGTGAGTGAATTGAGTACAAGCTATATGAAATACAGGAAATTCAGAAAACAAGGCAATATTCAAAAGAAATATGGTGACTCTAAGAACAAGGAAATGTTCAAGAAGAAACATGGTAGAGAAGGCAAACCAAGGACACTTGACAAATCTAAAGTCAGGTGTTACAAATGTGACAAGATGGGGCACTATGCTACTAAGTGCAGAATCAAGAAAGCTGGGAAATCATTCATCACATCCAAGAAGGATTGGATGGATTCCACAGACTCATAAGAGCAACAGAACTATGCACTCATGGCAAATACTGATGCACATATCACAAACTCTGTCAAGATACAAGATTCTATTTTTAAAATAGACACTGATAATATTTATGAACTGAAATCATTTCTTAGGACATTGCATGTTATTTTTAAAACTCAATCTCTTGAGAATGAAAGACTAAAAGTTGAAATACAAAAACTGTCTATTAAGAATGATTTTCTTGAATCTGAACTTGTGCACATGCTAGATACTAAGAAAGACTATGAAAAAGCTATTCATATTTAAACTCAATTAAAAATCCGTGTTTTCATTGTGGTAGCTTATGACATTCTATCTACACATGTAAAGAATATCATAATTTGTATTTCAACTATTATGAACTATTGCCTCACTTGAATGAAACTTTTGTTTCTTCTACATGTGTTTAAAAAGAAAAGCATGATGTAAACACTAATAATAAAAAGTCAAACTCTGAAAATGGAAACTCTGTTAACTAAATATCTGATAAAAATGCTTATGTTGCAAGCAGAAGCATACTCTGGTGATAATTTAAAACAAAGGTATTTTTCCCAGTCATGTGTGCAGAACATCCAATGTCAATTGGAAAGAAGAAATCTACTCTGGTGATAGTTGATGAATACACAAGGTATACTTGGGTGTACTTTCTTCACAAAAAGGATGAAATAGCTGAGGTCATTTTTGATCACATTACAATGATTTAAAATGAATCAAAACTCAAAGTGAAAATTCTAAGGATTTACAATGGAACAGAGTTTAAAAACTCTGTTATGGAAGAATCTGTGCAACAAAGGGAATAAGGTAATAGTTTTCAGCACTTGGTACACCATAAAAAAATTATGTAGTAGAAAGAAAAAATAGAACTCTTATTGAAGCTACAAGGACTATGTTGGAAGGAGCAAAACTTCCTACTTATTTCTGGGTAGAAACTGTAAATACTTCTTGCATTACTCAAAATTGCACATTGATCAACAAGCATGGAAATACTCCATATGAAATGATGAAAGGAAAAAGGCCAAATGTAAAATAGTTTCACATATTTGGAAGCAAGTGTTTTATTCTCAAGACAATTAAAAATGTTTGAGCTAAAAGCAGATGAAAGAATTTTGTAGGATACTCTACAATATCAAAAAATCTCTTCCAAGGCATTCAAAGTGTACAATTTGAGAACAAATATTATCATGGAATCAATCAATGTCTCTTTTTCTTAAACTAAAATCACATGACTGCATGATTAAGAAGCTCAAGAATGTGTGAGATTTGAAAATGAATTGCTCAAAAATGAACATGACACAGACTCTGATGACCTAAACACTGATCTCTTAAACTCTGATTTTATAAACTCTGATGAAGTTGAAATTTAACATGAAGTTTCTGTAAATGTTGAGGGGGAACAACATCAATCTTCTACATAAAATACTGGAACAACCTCTGTGATTGAAATATCAGAGTCTAGTCAATCTTTGATAGAAGAAAACTCTGGTAGCTCAAAATCTGATAACACAAACTTTGAGAAAAGTACAAACTCAGGGGATGATTAGCATTTACTAAAGAATTACTCTATGATAGCACTGAAAATGGGGGAGCATCTAGTTGCAGAAATCAATTATTTCATACCAGAAAATGAACCAAAGATCACACACTAGACTTGGTAATTGGTGATCCAAATACTAGAGTTCAAACAAGAAGAGCAACACAAAATAAATGTTTGTATCATAATTTCCTATCTCAGACAGAGCCTACGAAAGTTGAAAAGGCTCTTCAAGATGCAAATTGGGTTACTACAATGCAAGAGGAGCTAAATGAATTTGAAAGAAATGAAGTGTGGACC
The DNA here is from genome assembly GCA_008931105.1 of Oenanthe javanica. Classification (NCBI taxonomy): domain Eukaryota; kingdom Viridiplantae; phylum Streptophyta; class Magnoliopsida; order Apiales; family Apiaceae; genus Oenanthe; species Oenanthe javanica. The sequence continues at coordinate 138,391 of QRFB01000067.1, read as the reverse complement.
CTTGTTCCAAGACTAAAAAATAGGTCTATTGTTGGAACTAAATGGGTCTTCAGGAACAAAACAGGCTCTGATGGAATAATAACCATAAACAAAGCAAGGCTAGTGGCTAAAGGTTATGATGAAACTTTTGCTCATGTTGCAAGACTTGAAGCAATCAGAATATTTCTTGTCTATGCTACACACAAGAAATTTAAAGTATACCAAATGGATGTCAAAAGTGCATTTTCTTAGATATAAAGAATTTATGATATCAGAAAATGATCAATCAGAGTTTATGGAAGTTGATCAGAGTTTACATGACGTCATTAGAGACTAGAAGTAACCGCCAGAGTTTAGTCTTTCAGAGTTTGACAGATGGAAATCGTTAAATCATGAGATGATTGAACAAAATAAAGGAAGTGATTGTATGGAAGACAATTACCTTCATGGAAGCTATCTTTTAGGAAGATAATGATGGAAATCATGTATATGTATTTATTAATCATTATCTTTATTGTAATTAGATAGGAAGTTGTGTATTATTTAAACATAGGTTTAGGTTTAAATTCATGTATCGTTCATAACACGTTATTCTCATAACCTAGCAGCTCTTAAGAGCATTGTTTTTCTTGAGAGAGTTTGTATTAAGATTGACAAGAGATTAATACGAACAATATTTCTTTTATATACTTGTGTTCTTAGTAGATCATTTGGTACTATTGCATTCAACCCCCCTTCTACAATAGTATTTACTAAGTAAAAATTGGTATCAGAGCAGGAGTTTTATTTTAATTTAACCTAAAAGATCTTAAAACAATGTCAGGAAACAAGTATGAAAGTATCAGAATTCCAATTCTCAAAAAGGCTGAATATCTTACATGGAGGGTAAAGATAATGATGTTCTTGGAAGCCACAAATCCTGACTATCTAGACATGATCAATGAAGCCCAGCATCTACTAATAAAATTAGGTCCACCAACTATAGTGGAAGGAAGACAAATTCCTGAGCACTACACTCTGAAATATAAAAAGGAGTGGACTAATGATGAGAAACTGGAAGTTCTCAAAGATGAGAAGGTAAGAAAAATCCTACATAACAGTCTTGACTCTGTGATGTCAAGCAGAGTAATTGCCTGCAAGAATGCTAAAGAAATCTGGGTTACACTAGAGGTTCAATATCAAGAAACCAAGGAGATCAAGAAGAACATGAGATATGTTCTTATTCAAGAGTATGAATACTTTGAGGCTAAACAGAATGAGTCTCTTACTGACACCTATGACAGGTTTCTAACCTTATTCAATGACTTGGATCTAGTTGGCAAGGAATATGACAATGAAGATTCCAACACAAAATTTCTGAGAGCTCTTCCTGAAGAATGGGATCTACAGACCTCACTGATAAGAGACAGAGCAGACCTAGAATATATGTCCCTAGATGAAGTCTATTGCAAGCTAAAAACCCATGACTTGGAACTGCAACAAAGATGGAACAGAAAAAGTGGCAAGACAAAGTCAGTTGCCTTAAATGTTGAAGACAAGAAAGCTAAGGGACTGATCCCTCTAACTCTAAAGAATAGGGCAAAGCTGTATTGGTAAGGGAAAGCAGTGAGTCAGAGTCTGAAGCAAACTCTGATGATGAATCCACAGACTCTGACATGATGGAGATGGTTGCCATGATTGTCAAAGGCTTCAAGAAAATGAAGTACAAAAAGTTTAGAAGGCAAGGAAACTTTCAAAAGAAGTCTGGGGATTCAGAAAACAAGGAAAGATTCAAGAAGAGAGAAGACAAAGAGAGAAACACTAAGACATTTGACAAGTCAAAAGTCAAATGTTTTATATGCAACAAGATGGGATACTTTGCCACTAAGTGTAGGACAAGGAGGCTAGAAAGTCTCTAATAACATCCAAGAAGGACTGGATGGACTCCTCAGATTCTGAAGAAGAAACAAACTATGCTCTCATGGCAAGCACTGATACTCCCACCACAAACTCTGACAAGGTACCAGACTCTGTTTTTAAAATAGACACTGATAATATCTATGAATTAAAAAAATTTCTTAGAACTTTTCATGTTAGTTTTAAATCTTAATCATTTGAGAATGAAAGACTAAAATCTTAAATTCAAAAGTTATCTGTAAGAATGATTTTCTTGAATCTGAACTTGTGCACATGCTAGACACTGAGAAAGTATATGAGAGAGCCATATACATGCAAACTCAGCTATAAATTCAGGTTGCTTATTTAAAGGCTGAAATAGAAAAAGAAAAAGAGACATTCAGAGTTTGGACAAATTCTGGAAAAAAAGTTCAAGAAATTCTCTCTGATAAAAATGGAACATCTGCTTTAGGTTATGAATCAGAAAATGAAAAGAGAAATGGTAAAAAGCACAAAAAGGAGTTAGTGAGAACTTGACTAAACCTGTAAATTTTGTTAAACCTAGCAATGAGACCTAGCAACACTTAAAATAAAGAAAGTAGCGTCTCAGAAAACAAACCTGTTAATATAGGTTTACTTTCCCAGAAACAACTTAAGGAAAAGTTGAAGTCAGTCACTAATAAGAACAAGCCTAAAAGAGTTAAGAGGAATAAAAATGGAAAGGTAGGAATTTCTAAGGAGAATGATTATAAGAATATCCTTGATGCTTCTAGAAAAACCTGTTTCACATGTGGAAATTCTAACTATCTTGCTATTGACTACAGACAGAATAAACAGAAGGAACCTGAAAGACCTAGATCAGGAAATAGGAAACAGACTAGATATAGGCCACAAAGTCCTTGTTTTCATTTTGGTAGTTTATGGAATTCTATTTACACATGTAAAGAATACCATAGTCTGTATTTCAATTACTATGAACTTTTGGCTCACTTGAATAAAATTCATGTTTTTTCTGAGTATACTGCTAAACAAAACTATGTCATAAAAACTTATAGAAGAAACCTAAACTCTGAAAATGCAAATTCTGTTAACTTAAACTCTGATAAAGTTGTTTCTGCTGCAAAAGTTAACAATGTTAAAAAGAAAGGATCCAAACTTGTTTGCGTACTCAAAACTACTAATTAAGTTGCATTAATTAAATGCAGGGAAACAGGAAAAAAAATCTTATAATTGATAGTGGATGTTCTGCACACATGACTGGAAACAAATCCCTGCTTTCAGAGTTTGAGGATAAGGTTGGCCCAGCAGTTTCTTATGGAGATGACAACATAGGAAGAACACTGGGATATGACAATATTGTGATTGAAAATGTCATTATTGAGAATGTAGCTCTGGTTGAAGGACTCAAGCACAATCTTTTGAGTGTGAGTCAAATGACAGATAGAGGTTATTCTGTGGAATTTCATGAAACACATTGTGAAGTTAAAAATAAAAAGACTAGCAAAGTGGTTCTAATTGGTCACAGACATAACAATCTATTTGAAGCTAGTTTGGAGGTAAACTCTGATGGTCCTTTAACTTATTTACTTGGAAAAGTATCATCATTGGAAAGCTGGAATTGACACAAAAAACTGTGTCATTTGAACTTTGGAAATATTAATGAGTTAGTCAAGAAGGATCTTGTGAGAGGTCTTCCTAAAGTTCAGTTTCATCCTGATGGACTCTATGATTCTTGTCAAAAGGCAAAACAAAAAAGACATCATTCAAAAGCAAGATTGAAAATTCAATTGAAAGTATTAGGGGTGGTTGCTCAAGAGAGAGGAGTAGGGTTTTGGGAGCTGAGAGAAGAATGACACCGGTGAATGGTTTAATATTGTTAAAATTCAAATTCGAAATAGGTAGTATATCTTTGTTTCCACACTCCCATTTTAATATTTTTTGACAAATTTAATCATTTAATATTCAATTATATTAAAAAATTATAGTTAATAATATTGTTTTCAAATAAAGCAAAATATATTACCAAGATTAATGCTAGATTAATCTAATATATAGTATATGATTTTGGACAAGAATAATAAGAAATCTAATATTGTTTAAAAAAAAAGGGAATTATAATTATTATATATGAGATGGAGGAGTATTATATTTTTGAACAATTTATAGTTAAAAATTTAATTATAGGGTCGAGCATTAGTAAAATCCAAATCTAACCGATTAAACTCAAACTCAACTAAAACCTAGAATTGATTTTAATTAAAGGATAAATTTCAAAATGAAATGAAAAAGGCACAAATTTGATTATAATGTAATTGAGTTTATTAAATTTATAAATTAAAATATGAAAATTGTATATGTGACATTTCAGGTTCAATTTTGCGTCAAATCTGAAATCAGATCAAATTTTCAATTCGTATCACATATAATTTAGAATATATTAACTCAAATGAAATAACTTGATCTACGACTCATTCAAAAAATAATGATTTGTTGGTATATTTAGTAATAATATTTCAATTTATATATTGAATTAAAATTTTTGCACGTCTCAATATGCGATTAAAGTATTACAACTCTATCACTTAAATTTAAATTTAAGATATTCTTGTCACGTATGTGGTGGTGTTCATCAAACTGACCACACTCCACTAAACCGCACAACAAAATGCAGTTTTTAATTTTCATGATAAAGGTACGAATTGAATCTTTACAAACCGTGTGGTGCGGTGCAGATCATAGTTTGATATTTAAGTAATACAGTTCAAACTGCACCGCAATTATATATATAATATAATTTATGTATTAATTTTTTATACATGTATTTATTATTATATATAAAATCATCAATGTTTTTGTTGCGTTTTCAAATTTATATTTCACTTTCTAGTTTTTCATGTTTGTAATTTGACTTTTAATTTTTTTTTAACTTTTATTGTTTCACTTAAAATTGTAATTTTTAATTTTACAATTTATTGTAACTTCTAGATTTAATTTGATTTAATTATAACTCAGTTAAACGGAAATTGGAATGACATTTTTAATACATTTTTATAAGCACGAGTAAGGTGCGGTTTGATTCGGTTTTAAGCTCAAACCGCATCAAAGCCACTTAAATTGGTTTTAAAATTTAGAAACCAAACTAAAAATAATTGGTTCGATTTTAAAAAATGCGGTTCGGTTTTATGTTGTTCGGTTTCGGTTTTAAATCAATATTATTTTATTATATTAATTATGCATAAATTGAGATTTGAAAAGATAAATTTATGAGACATGCATAAATTATTAGCAATATTGTTAGAAAGCCGTTCGTCCTTCGTATAGGTCCTAACAATGTCGACATATTGTGTCTTCATTTACCTGTTAGAGAATGATTCTACTTATCACTAATGCAAATCAAGTTTCTGTCAGCTTAGCTAAGATCTTGTTTGTTTGCACGAGGAATACTGAATTTCTCAGTTTATCCAGCATGTGAGAAATTATAACATTAACAAAGCTAATGACTAACCTTTCTCATCATAGAACAATACTTGAGAGAATACTTCAGAGAAGAGAATTCTGCATCCCCATATATATGAATATCAGTTGAATTTAAAATCATGTGCATGAGGCCAAACATAAATATTTATATTAAAAATAATTTATATGAGGCAAAAATTCTATGAAAAAACCTTAAATGGAATACTAATTGAAGAACATATATGCCCTGCATTATATTATGTGTATAATATATGAAAAATGCTAGAAACACTAAAAAAGGCTCCCAAAATTTTTACCAAATGATGAATTGTCATTGTATAATTGGTAATTTTCCTAAAATAAAACGAGACCCCGCGTGCATATATATGCGCCCATAAATTAAAACAAGTCATATGTCTGCCACGTCATTTGTGATAAAAATTTGGGGTCTCTAGCATTACTCATAATATATTACAGAATCTGATGCAAAACATATTTGTTCTACAATTAGTACTCCACATTTAAGGTTCTATATAACAAAACTCATTTATATGATATATTTTATTATATATAATAATAGGGTTTTATTCAGTAAAGAACACTTAAATGAAGTACAAATTGGAGAATTATATGTCTTGCATTATGTTTTGCAATAATTTGATATTACATTATAAGTAGAATGAGTTGGGTTCAATGGAGACCACTTTTAATTGGAGACCTTAGAGACCATATATGTACTGCTAGCAGAATATTGCAATACATATTGTTCTCCAATATATTTTATACTAATGTTCTGCATGCAGTACATATATGGTCTCCGGGTCTCCGAATAAAAGGTGGTCTCCATTGAACTTTTTCCTGAGCAGAATATAATATAGGAGTTAGGTTATATGGAGACTGTTTTTTATTGGAGACGTCAGAGACTATATATGTACTGCTTGCAGAACATTACATAATATATTGTACTGCAAAATACGTTTTGCATTGAGTACATATATGGTCTCCGACGTCTCTAACAAAAATGCGTTCTCCATATAACTTTTTCCTATAATATAGTACATATATAGTCTCCAATTAGTATTTTATTTAAAATTCTCCATATAATATTATTATTAGAATTTTGTTTGCCCACTTCGCGTTGGCATTAAAATTGTGTTTTATTATTTTATATAAATTTTAATATTATATGTATATATATACTATTTCTTATTAAATAGATTTGCAAATCTATATTTATTTTGTGAGTGTTTAGTAGGTTATTAAACATGTAGTATATCATTATTATTAATTTAAAATTGATTTTAAATCATTTACAATAAAAATTATTTAAAAACTGGTCTAATCAAATAAAAAAATAAGTTAATTAATCAGAATTGATCTTATTAACACTTTTATAAATATTATTCAATCATTAAAAGTATTTTTTTATTAAATCAACTCACGTGTTTGAGAATTAGATTTTTTTAATAAAATATGATTATAAATTTATAATCATTACCAAATTTTTAAATATTTTTAGATACATATATATTAATTGTATATACATGTAAGCGAATTCGTCAATACATAGATATTAGTTGATTGTTTAATATCATATTAATTAATGGTTCAATATCATAAATCTTATTAAATCATTAAAAGTATTTTTTTTAAATCAACCCACATGTTCAAAAATTAGATTTTTCAAATAATATATGATTACAATCATTATCAATTTTTTAAATATTTTTAAATAAATTTATACTAATTATATAAGTATACATGTAAACAAATTGTTCAATACATAGATATTAGTTGATTGTTTAATATCATATATTCATATTAATTAATGGGTTGATTTATTATTTTAATTAATTAATTTTTATAAGGTATCTCATTAATTGCAATTAATTAATTATTTTAGTTATATTACAATAAATTAATTTATTAATTTTAATTAATGGTTTAATTTTCAATTTTTAGGATATTGATTTAATATAAATAAATCTCATCAGTTGCATGGATGATATCATTAAATATATTTTTAAAATTCATATATATATAAATAAATAATAGTTATTTATCTAAAATTTAATAAATTAAAAAATAAGATAGGACTTTCGAATATGTGAAATTTAATACAGAATTTTATCTTATTTTAAATTATTAATTCAAATTTGAATTATTTGTCTAAAATTTAATAATAATTATTATTTGTCTAAAATTTATTTAAATTTTATTATTAATAGAAAATTGAATTAATTGCTTGAATTAGCAAAGTGCTTGAATTAGCAAAGTGCTTGAATTAGCAAATTAGCAAATTGCTTGAATTGCTTCAAAACATGTTTGTTCTACAATTAATACTCCACATTTAAGGTTTTATATAACAAAACCCATTTATATGATATATTTTATTATATATAATAATAGGGTTTTATTCAGTAGAGAACACTTAAATGAAGTACAAATTAGAGAATTATATGTCTTGCATTATGTTCCGCAATAATTTGATATTATATTATAAACAGAATATAATATAGTACATATATGATCTCCAATTGATATTCCATTTAAAATTCTCCATATAACTTTTGCCTATTATAATAATAATAATAATAATTATTATTATTATTATTATATTATTATTACAATTCGGTTTTTATTTGGTTTATAAATTTTTTAAAACCAAACCATAATCAATTTTTTTATTTTCGGTTCGATTTTTGCTCATCCCTAATCAATTTTCTTCTTTTTTTTGTCAATAACTCATCACTATTCACTAATCAATTTAATATCGAACCGAGTTTGACTATCATTTTTTATTCAATTAACAGTTTTAATTCAGATCGACTCGATTCATTTAAAATAAAGTTTGAACTTGATTCCCTCATACAAAACTCGACTCGATTCAATTCTGTTTATTTATTGTCCTGCTTGATCATTTATGTATCCATTTTTATATTATAATATATTGCAGAATCTAAATTCAAGACATATATGTTCTTCAATAACAAAACCCATCACTTCATATATATTAGACAGGTTGAAATCCTAGGACCAAAAAGCCCACTTGATATTTCGGGAAACGGTCAGGTTTATATCTTTTCATGTGTCAGCTAGGTCATTTCTTTAAAAGTAACAAAGATGTACGCAAGTATAAATTTTTAACAAACTAAAATGACTTCTTCAGAGGGACTTGACTCTTACTAACACACTAACATATACCAAAAACATATATTTAACCAAACCAACCCATCTTGAGGAGGGGGGAAAGCTTGTCAAATTCTTGCAAAAAGAACAAATTTCTTACATCTGCAGTAAAAAAGGGCTCTTAAGAAACTGTCCGACCATAGCAGACACAAGCAAGATACAGATTTTTCGCCCATTTTTCCTGCAAAGATCAAAATATATGTTTGTTAGTTCCTCAAGACATAGCAAAAGATGGTAAAATAATATTTTACCAAAACTCTTAAGTGGGTATTACAGACCTAGCCTTCTCAACTTAAAAACGGCCGAGAAAGTAAGAATACTCTAAGTGGGTATTACAGACCTAGCCTTCTCAACTTAAAAACGGCCGAGAAAGTAAGAATTATGGTATATTGGTTTATAATATCAAAAGCAACAATTATCTATAACCCAAAATTTTTGATTCAATTTCGAATAAGTTGAACACATATACAAAAAGGACTATTAAGAAATCCAAAATTTTAGCTTTCCTTCGAATTCCTTTGAAAAGCTAATTACATGAAGGGGGGAAAAAATTAGAACTATCAATATTAGTTTACCCCTGAACTAAGACTCAACCAAAAAGAAAGGAAACAGTGTTTGTTTTATAATATTGTGATGTACTTTAACAAGTAAATACACAACTTTTACCAGTGCCCTTGAAACATCTAAAACTACTACCACGCAAATACCAGTATAGTAGCGCACAAATAAGTCAACCAGACACAACATCACTCATTAGTTGCATATCACATATTTTTACTTTTAAGTTTTAAGTAGTACACACTAGAAAACCAATGCAAACACAGAGTCAGAAATCCTTATAGGATAAAACTATAAATTACCTTGACATGTGTGCTCGGAAACTGAGATGTACGCAGTGTTTCCTGAGTTTCATCTCCTGGTTTTCGCCGGGGCACACTCAAAATTAGTGCAGACTGATCATAAGTAGCAGCTGTAGATGTAATGCGGTAACCAGCATCCCAGCGCTTATGAATACCCTCACTAGGATATAGAAAATCAAGTTCAACAACCTGCAATATCACATGCAGCATAAAAACTCAGACCACCATTCCTGGCACAGATACAGAGATTAACATAAATTATAATCAATAATGATAAACGGACCCTTGGGCGCGTGTTCATCATATATGACTAATGTATACAGACTCCAATAATGCACAGCCCTGGTACATATAGATGATAGTTTTCACCAATTCTAGTGAATCACAATGTTTGTGCTTGTTAAAGAATACACATGCATCTCTTAGTACAACTTATTATGCAATACCAAGATAATGTTGCACTATAAAAATAATATGAGAAAGACAGTTTAAACCTGATCACTAAAGCCAGCATTGCGGGACATGACAACACCCCACCGCGTTCCAGCAGTTGCCATGGAGGTGACATGAAACCCTTCTTTCCACTTCTTGTTTATCCACTTGAAGGGAAATGAGTCACTAACTTTGTAAGACTGTTGGGAGTATTGGGTGCCTGCATGAATTTAATAATACCTTCAGTCGGAGCTCATAAATACCTTGTACAATACAAAATGAATGTTTGTAGTCACCCCACCCCACTACCCTTTAGCATTTGATCAAATCAAGACACTACACTTGTTTCAGTTAAAATGGCACGGAACCTATACTTGGATAACATGATAAATTATGTAACCAACTTATAGAAAACAGATATATAAATGAATTAGCTTCACCAGAGGCTTGTCACTAACTTGTTATTGTACACAAGATCCTTGATGGCTTGTTACCATAATTCACAAAGAACTATTAACCAACAATATTTCTTTTTATTCTTTTTCAATCAACAAATATTTTGCTTAAGATGAAGTAAGACAACACAAAGCAAGGGATAAAAAGTACTCCCAACAGAAGTAAATCACAATTTTACAACACTATAATAGTTGGTACACCCACGTTTAGTCACAGGCTTGCCAAAGGAATAAGAATAGATTTATGACACCGTTTATAAATATAACAAACTTCTAAAGAAAACAAACCTTTAGACATCACCACAAGGGAGCTTCCATTGTTAGCACCAGCAATGGAACTAATATAGTAATTCTTATCCCATTGTTCCATAATCCACTCCTGCAACATTTAGTAGATCAAGTAAATTGTCTGTACTACAAACATCTGAGATTGATGCAAGAAATAAGTATGAACCTTGTGTAGAAAGAATGGAGACAACTCGTAAACTTGGCTTGTAAAGCCAGTACCAGCATCCATAATAATAGCCCATAGGTTAGAACAAGATGCAACACAACTTATTAGTAATCCATCTGCATTTCCTCTCTCCACATGTTGTCCCAATCTTGCATCTGCTACATTATAATGATACCTAAAACAACAGTAACGAAAAGCTAGTCAGGAACCACATGCGTGGATACAGCATAATTGGTAAGGTCCTTATACTTGAATCAATGAGGCAATCCCCAACAGAGGTTATTATTCTTAAATCGCACTAAAAATCAATTGCCAATGTAAATGTTTCACCAATTAGAAATCACCAAATACTGATACAAAATTTACACTTCAAAAGGCTTTTATAATATCTTCAAAAAAACACATATGCTTCTTTGGTTTTAACTTAAACAATAGTATATAATAAATTTGTAAAACTTTGAATAACTGATATATTTGAGGTACCTGGCAACAAAGTGTTTGTAAATATGATATCATGCACAATGCCGGTACATATTCTAACCATATATTTATAAAGGCCAGGGTTCACATATTCTGTTCTTATACCGGTACAATGCATGAATATTACTAAGTGTATATAACGACACTTGGGCTAGTGTTGCAGACCATTACTAATAGAAGTTCTAAATAATTTCATAATGAAGTTCTGAACTTCTCTTGTAACGGTCTGCAACACTAGCCCAAGTGTCTGGCTCTCTAAAAACTATACGACATTATGTAGACAAAATCTCAAAAAGAAAGCCACTAAATTTATGAATAAACACAGTACCTCTGCTTCATAGGTAGCCTAGCATTGTAAATTGAAATCCACTGTGTAGCAGGAACTCCCATGCGCACCTTCTTCGTAGGTTGTCCATCATCATCGTCCTCAAGATTCAACCTACCTCGTTTTTGGCCTACTTGGAGAATAATCTGAAAAGATACCAAAGATGGAAACCAACTCGAAAACCATGTATCCGAGTAAAACTAATATTACTCGTGAATAAATTCTAACATCACCTTCTGAGCACCATCTATGTTTAAAGGCCTTATAGCTGGATTTGGACCAAGCAGTCCCTCAAAAAGAGATATTAACTTGGAATAATTAGGCTCTTCATCAAATTTCATGTTCACCACTATCTCGAGAAATTGTCTTATAGGTGCAGGGCAAAAGCAACACAACATTTCAGGAGAAGTAGCCATCTTTTTCTTACAAACTAGGAAAGACTTATTATCACCCTAAAAGGAAAAAGGACATATTATTAAGCCATGGTGCTAATAAAATCAAATACAAAGATCGTAACAAGTAGGTTATAATACCTGATAACCTTGCCATGGCAGCCTGCCTCGGTGAAGAAAAATGAGGGTATATGCAAGTGATTCTAAATCGTCTCTTCGACTGGCAGTCCTTCCCAAGTGAGCGTGTACACTACCATACCTAACAGTCCCTCTGGGAAAAAATAAAATAAACCCTATAGTTATAAATTCAAATGGTAAAAACAGAAGGCAAAGTGATAATTATGAAGTTCTTTACCTGAACATATCAGGCCGTTGATCATACTCAACATGCTGTAGATTACCACTCTCTCTCCACTTAGTTGCTGCAACTCATTGTCAATGAAACATCAGCAGTGCACATGAAAATATAATCAAAGCAAATATAAAGCAAGAGAGAGTTGCTGACCTAATCCAAGGTCAACAAGAAAAAGCTTCTTTTCTTGAGCAGTTGATGGCTGACCAAGTAAAAAGTTTTCCGGTTTCACATCTCCATGCACATAACTTGAATAAACACCAAATATCTCAGATTTTACCACCAAAAAAATATACAAGAAAGAAAAACAAAATTTATAAAACAAGAACACATAAATTTGGAATCAAATCACAGGAAAAGTTTGTAGAAACTATAGCATAGAAGGAGTAAAAAGATGAGAAGGTCAAATTATATGTAAGATCATACCCTTTTGAGTGCACCTTGTCTAAGATCGACAAGGACTCAACAGCAATGCAAGAAACCATTTCAGATGACATCCTGTTAAATATACACAATTGCAAATTTGCAACTAATCAAAAAACAGGAGAGAATAATCATATTGAAAACAAATATAATTCCCCATTTCTATTATACAGTTCTGCACTTGCAAAAATGATCACAAAGCCATAATATATAAATGCATATCCACAACCCATATACAAGAGTAAAATAATAGTCACCAAACAAACTATGATTCCTCTGGTGGCGAGGATCATGAGGATATGGAAACAAATCAACAATCAAGACCATGTTTATCACAAGTTGGTGCATAATTTGTAGGCACGGTGTATAAGGTATTCATTTGAGCAATTTTACTTATATTGAGAAGTTAATCTCAGATCCAGGTGAAAGATAATTCAGTAAATTCAACTGTATAAAATTTCAAGCACTTGCCCTCATTACCATACACTAAACAGTTGGCATAGATACTCCATAAGTTCAACTGTATAAAATGATTACACTTCACATATACTGGCATTAAATAATAATAATAATACTCCCTCCGTCCACATTTAGTTGTCCCTTTGACTTTTTACGCGTATTTTAACACGTATAAAAGATATAGTTGACAAATTATTTATCAAATTATTTTTTGTAAATAAAAATTTAAATATTAAATTTTTATTTATAAAAAAAATTCAAAAAATAATTTGTCAAACTATATCTTTTATGCACATTAAAATACGCGTAAAAAGTCAAAGGGACAACTAAAATGGGACGGAGGGAGTAATTATTATTATTATTATTGTTATTATTATTATTATTATTATTGTTATTATTAATAATTATTATTAGGTAAAGAGAAATTTTGGATTTCTACGCAAGTGAAATTAGCCATATGAAGAGAGCTAATTTAATGTCCTTCCTGGAAACTTAAGAAAAGGACCTTTAAGAGAAGAGTGCCAGCCTGAATTGGTAAATCTCAAAGAGTCCAAGGTAGCTCATGCCCATGTGCCAAAAAAAAAGAAGGTAGTACTAGTGCAATAAGTAACGGGTTCCAGATTAAGCTTATTATATATTACATTTGTAATATAAACAAATATCTTATGAAAACCTAATTTAGGTCGGATGACTGTTAAGATTGTTATTAATGTTAATGTAATTCAATTTCGATCAGAGTGACTATCCAATTATGGAAACTGATTGTAGTATAAGTATACAAAATTTATTTCTCCTGCCTTGCTGGTTTTACTCAATTTATTATTTGAAATCTGATCTACAGCACTCACAGTACTTGAGCGCTAATTGTATCCTTGTACAACTACGAATTAGAAGTTACAAACCTAGCAAACTAATTATATCCAAACAGTACAGAGTACCAAAATTGGGTTACTCACGCCTGTCCTGAGGTATTCCAAACATCCCATAAGCTAGGCCCTAGCATGTCCATAACCTGAAACATAGTTAACTTGCATAACTATTAGACACTTGTACTGCAATATTTTAAATTTTATAGAAAAAGTAAGGATAGCAACCATACCATTACATAGTAGTCCCCTTGCTTCCCTTTATAGTGTACTTTTGGGACTCCGTGACTGCCACCAAGAGTGCTGATCAACCATAAAAAACAATATTAACCTTATTGGAGTGGTAAGTGAAAGAAACACAAGGTAAAAGTGTTAATCAAAAGGGAAATTAAGCATCGATTAATCGAGAAGTGAGGCGAGGCAAAACCGCTTCGCTTGGACAAAGCAATTTTAATAAGGCGTGAAATGCATAATCTTTAATAATGTGACTGCCTCGCCTCACGATTGGTCAACAGACGCACATGTTGCCTCATCTCTCCTTAAATAACACTGCAAGGTATTACTCGATCATTTTACATCCTTACTTGTACACTTGCCACTCGTTTGGTGGGCCATAGTTGCAACCTTTGCTGTTTCTATGTTCAAATTTTAGAGCTACCTGGTATACATAAAATAAACGAACTCAGTACATAGAACCAGCTATGTCCAGTGGAGAGTTTTAACAGGAGAAGACTTGCACAATACTATTTGTAACATAGTTTAAATTATCACCTCAATAGCCCCTGGACCTGGACGATCATTTCCACCCGAAACACGACGACCAACAAATACTTGGCCAAACCCACCTTTCCCTAACTTCCTCTCCACCTTATATATTGGTGATCCACCTACTTGGACCTGAAAAGGTAGAAAAATAAGTATACAAAGTCAACTTAAATATGGGACAACTAAAATAAAATCATGTTTAAGAGAAATTAACAAAACAAATTTCAAAGGATGAAACCTTATCGGAAAGAAATAAGTACTAATAGGATGTACGAAAGCAACAACTTTGCAAATCACTACAGGAATAGGAACTAATATATGTGTGCTTGTAGCAAATTGAAGATTCCTACTTAATAACTAAAGCAGCCACTATAAAAAAGATATGCCTGCATAAGGAAAGAAACTGATTTACCCAGCACTTTCACAAAAAATAGAACTATGAGACAAATATTTACAAACTCAGCAAGTGCAACTTTCTGCCAAATTAAAATTAACAGAACGGGTAAAGACCATCGGATCAAGAAACGTAATGAGGAAAAAACAGGAAACTTAAAGGTCTACTTTCCTAAGTAATGACACTTGAACAGAACTTGTATCAAATAAATGACAAGGAACATAGTGGGTATAACTTCATATTTAGCAACAAAAGAACCATCAGAAAACGTGAAATTAGAAGATTTAAAGATAAAACAGAATGGCATCTAGCAAAACAAATAGATATCCACTAAAATCTTGTTTAGTCTATAACACATTTCAGTCAAAGAGAAAGCCTAGTAGAAATGTCTATGGGCTTGTAAAGAATAGGTTAGTTGACTTGAAGCTCTTCAATAAATGACTGTGAGAGATAAATTACGCACCTTTAAAAAATATTAAATATATTTCCTGAAAATAAGAACATAATGGATTTAATATCTTATTCTTTGACTACTGTCACACATTACATTTTAAGAATATTACTTGTTAACATTAATCATTGTGTGTTTCCTGTGGTAGAGACCACACTAAATAGCACCTAACATATGCATGAAATGCAGGTTCGATTCCAACGAACTTATTCGCCGCTGTAACACAATGCCAGTAGACTTACTCCTCCTAATATATGACATAACAGGAATTTATAAACCATGATATTATCCAAATTCGTAGACCCGCTAACTACCCTTCCACATAAAATTTCAACCTTTTTTTGAAAAACAACAATAATTAAAGTATTTGCACAAACGAACTTCTTTTCAGATAATAAACAGTAAACAAATTGTTTCTATAGTTGTACATATATAATAAACCCACTCCTCCGTCTAGAATAATTAATCTAAATAATCTTTGCAATAATTAAATCCAACAGAATCTAAAACTCCACATTTGCCAAAAAAACAAAATCATAAAAATATCAATCTATGCAATATACAAATAAAATCCGAAACAAACAAAGACAGACAATAAACAATACCCTCTCCGGAAAAGGAGCAGTATTCCCCTCCTCTTCTTCCTCCGTAGCCTTATTCGCACTCAATCCCCCGATCCCATCCGCCATATTTCCTCCTACTTCCTCCCCTGAAAAATCGTCTTTTTTCACCACCACCACCACCTCTTTATCAATCTTCCGCCTCGTCGGCGCTCTGGGATTAATCACCACCTTCTCCTCCTCCTTCTCAGCTGCTTCTCTCGCAACCGCCGCACGAGTCTTGATATACTTATTATTATTATTATTAACTACAACTAAATTGTCCGTTTTATTGTTATCTACCACCGGAGCACGGCCTGGGCGTACTCCACTGCGCAATTGCGGCATTCTCTACCCATACAAAATGAGAATTGTAGAGAAACCCTAACATCATCCGAATTTAAACCCTAATCATCACCTGATTATTGATTCTGATGCTGAATTTCATACAACAATCAACCCAATTAGCTGTGTGTGTGTGTGTGTGTGTGTGTAATGGATGAATAGAGTTGTAATGATAGTTGTTGAATTGGGGGGAAACGGGTGAATCTGTGTTCATGTGTGTGTGCTTTCTACGTCAATATTGTTACACTCGCTTCACCTGCCTAAACTTATTTTACATATATTTATTTAGTTTGAGCCTATAAAAAGTAATTATAATAAATACATTTTTATTTAATATAAATATGTATATGATTTGAGCACGTGGAAGTAATATTCAATAATTAAAATATTTTAATTTTAATAATATAATATAAATCTGTGAAGATCAATTTTTCTTTTTCTTTTTTTGTTATCTAACATTTCTAGAAGTAGTTGAAAATTTTGTATATGTTTCTTGCTTTTTGTTAACATTTATAACTGATAAAAAATAAATTATGTAAATAATATCATAATAAGAAATTAATAAGTAATACATCAGATTACTGCATTCAAATTTAAATAAATCTTTTTCAGATTACTACTCAAAATTATTATTCAAGTGATAATATTATATCATATATTTAATAACCGTTTATATGTAATTAGTTTAAGAGATTATCCAAAATATCAAAGTTCGATACTTATTAGTGATATATTTAAATCAAAACTTTTATATTTCCAAGTATAAAACATAATTGAATGTTCAAATCTCATTTCCAACATATAAAAATCCAATATTGATATTATTAGTATTAAAAAATCTGAAAGCATATTAACAACATTTTAAATTTAATATTGATTAATACTGCCGAAGATAAATGATTTCTAACCAACTAATTACAAAAAAAAACAGTAAAAAATTAATAAATACGATAAAGAACCCGCGCAAAAGCACGGGTAGAATCTAGTGATTCTAGTTTACATAATTTGTCATGATCCAGTTCAGAGAAGAGAGTGACTGCCACAACAATCTCTAAAGCAGAATTAGTTGTTTCTACAAGTTATATACCCAGGCACTGAGGCAGCAACAACGGAAGATATCTTAGCCACAACCATCTCGAAAGCAAGAATTAATCGTCGCAACAACTTCAATAATGAGGCATCAATGCCAGAATATAATACAGAAGGCCCGTAACAAGACTGGGAAAAGTTACCAGAGTGTGAAGGTAGTCACCAAACTCTCCCTTCAAAAAATAAACACGGGCTCTCTATTTTCCTTTATTTCGGAAAATATATGTTATTTTGACAGCTCAAGTACAGATTATCCGAATTTTGGAGCTTACAAGTTCTCTAGATCATAAAACGCCAATGCTTCCTATAATTTGGATCTTACAAGTTCTCTAAATCATAAAACACCAATCCTCCCTATAATTTGAGGGTTACAACACCTAAATGCGCCATCCTGTAACAATGATGGATGTATCCCATGCATAGTTTGGCTAGCTTATTCGTTTAGAAGCTGGAAATAGTAAAGCTCAAATTTTGCTCACTAAAAAAAATTCCGTGTATATTTCCAACACTAACCTCTTAGATTTAGCTTAAAGTTGATATACAAAAAAATACAACTTAATATAATTTTGGTGATAAAGTTCATCTAATTTGGTGATAGAAATGACACATGTTTAAAAGATGTTTGGGCAATGAGATGTTATTAGCTTAAGCTGTACTGAACTTTTAGCAAGTTGTTACATTCAAATATGCAAGTACTCTGTAATCCAGGTCCCAATTTTAGGTGTCCTGATTTTCACTACCACGCTGACCGGTGACCATGACAAACAAATTAGGACAGAAAAACTAATGTAAAAATCAATAGCAACAGCCCACAAGGACCTTAACTATGTAACACAAACCAAATCAATTTTATGTGCAACCTTAAACAACATACATCTGATGATATGTGCGCAGGGAGCAGGGATGATACTCAAGCAGGTGAACTTCATCACTATTCACAGTAAGAAGTAAATGTACGCAGATTTTACCATTCTAAGAAGAAATATGCACGCAAACCTTATCCTACGCGTTACTATTTTTTGGGAAGACCGCAACTTAATCAAGATTCGAAAGACATAAACTTGCATACATGACACTATGGTAAAGAGTTAGTACAAAATAACCATATTACAAACTAGCATTTCCAAATGCACAACAAGACCCAAAACACATATCAGAATATAAGTGACAGATAATTCAAAATCTCAAAACAAAATCGAAAACCCATCTAAATTATTAAACTAAGAATCCAAGTAAAGCATTGCTAAATTGAACAAGAAACTCATAGAATAATGGTACATAATAAGGACAAATTACAAGTATTCATTGAGACTGAGAATCTGGTTTCTTGAATTTTGGCAAACGCAGAACAGCTTCTTCGGTCTCTGTTGGGTCTGACCTCAATATCTACAAAATATATTAAAACCCCATGTTTAAATTATTTATTATGTTTGATCTAAAAAGGAAATCATTTTCTATACATACATCTATAGATACATGCATATAAGTTGGAAATTTTTTCGTGTAAATATAGTTCTAGAGGAAAAAGAAAGTACCGGGTCTTGGAGAAATGGTTTGGTATCATCTTTAGCAGGTCTAAAAGGGGGCTTCTTTTTGTTGGTGTTCACTTCATTCTCATTGTTCAATTTCATGGGAGCTTCTGAACCTTTCATCTTTCAATCAATTTTAGGTTAATGAATAATACCCCTCCAGGCGATTCCTATTTTAAAAAAATTACAGATTTTAAAAAAAATATATATAAAATATATTTGTATCAGATTAAAGTTTATGGGATTTTCTCCGGGAAATTACTTGAGTTGTAAGCAGGGGTGATCGTAGGTCGGTTTGGGCGGGTTACAAGTAATAACCTGACCCAACTCATTTAATTCGGGTTTATAAAATTTTAATCCATTATAAAAAAAAATGAGGTAACAATCTCTACATGGCCAGGATACACAAAAACCTATCTCTAAAAATGAAAAAGAGGAAATCTGTCACTTTTGACCAGGATACACAAGAACTTATCTCTAAAAATGAGGTAGTAATCTCTACATGGCAAGGCACACAAGAACCTATTGATCAATGTTTAATAGAAGCCACAGTTTTAGCAGATGAAGCCAGCATGGATCAGGGGTACAACCCACAAGAACCTTCAGCTCAAAGGGTTGAAGAAGTTGTTAAGGCCCCAACCACACAAGAACCATCCAATCAAAGTTTGGATGCAGGCACACAACCTATCATAGAAGATCTTGTTGTTGTTGATGCTGAAGGCCAAGTTCAGGCAGAGTCAAGCCCACAAGAACCTTCACCTCAAAGTGGTGAAACAGCTGCTAATATGACTCAGGTCACACAAGAACCAATCATCCATTTTATGATTGCAGACCAAGATTCTAATGTTGGACAGACAAACTCTGATGAAGCTCCACTGGCAATCTCTGATACTCTTATGGTGCAACCAATCTCTGCACAGCTAATGAAGACAACATCCACATTTACAAACACTCAAGGTATAAACTCTGAATTTTCTTCAGAATTTGCATTCTCTGATAGTTTAAGTTCATATTTTACCTTTCCTATTTTAACTGCTAGAATGATCATGAATAGTCCTGAAAAGGGTACCCCTACTCATGTAATTACAGACAACCTTTCTCAGCCACCTCTTATTTATGTAGGACATTGTGTGTTGAGCCTTTCTAGTGAGTCTGAGATAAAATGTGTGAAAAATAGAATTAATGAGAGGCAGACACTGGATCTGGCAAAATGTGAGGTAGAGTTGAGAAAGAAGTTAGTTACTTCTAGTGAGCAAAATTTAACTCTTAAAAGTTATGATATGTGTGATGTGAGAAGTAATAAGATTACTTTAAAAATTAGAGTGATTTAGGATGTTCTATATCTTTTGCAGGAACTCAGAGTTTATCTGTTACAAACTCTGATCCTTTACTAAACACTGAGAAAGCTACAAACTCTGATGGGGAGGACACAGACTCTGATGAGCCTATTTTTACTGATGAAGAAGTCACGGACCTGTCAATCCCCTATACACAAAGATTCAATTCCAAGAGATGGCAAGTAAGTTATCATGATGCACATGAGAGATTAAGCATGGAGTATACTGATTACATGGTGGTGGAGCAACTTAAAGGAGATATTGAAGCTGCTCTAGATGCTGAGGGAGTAAAAAAAGATTTCACCTCAAGGGCAGAACCATCTCAGGAAGAATTATTGGATGCTCATAGACAAAGAGTTTGGGATATGTCAAGGAAATATCCTAATGAAGACATCTCATGGCCACATGTTCATGATTTAATTGATAAAGCTGAAAAAGAAATAAACTCTGATGAAATAAAGTCAATTTTAAATGCTACTACTGTGTTGTCCAAGGGACTTTACAATGAAATTGGTGAACTTAAGGAATCTATCAACAAAACCTCTGCATTTGTTCAATCTGCTGTCACAGCATCTCAACACTCTCTAGAGCTCAAACTCAAAAAAAATTCAGCAAAACATGATGCATTGGAAGCTAAGGTTAATAATCTTTCCACTTCTGTTAGTTCTATGCAGAGAATGCTATATATTATTGTTGAAATTCTTACTGTGAGAAAAGGGAATGATGTCAGAAAGGGGGAGAAGGGTTCAGACAAATGCAAGGAGGATGCTGCACAATAACCTAACAAACCTGATGATGAAGATCAAGGGAGTTATAAGGAGGGAAAACAAACTCTGAAGCAGCAAAATCTGATTGGTCAAACTCTGTCAACCACTCAAACTCTGATGACAACAAACTCTGACAAACAGTTAATCTCTGATAAACAGCAAACTCTGATAGAAGCTGACATGGAATTGGCAAAGAGGCTTGAAGAAGAAGAGAAGCCTGAAAAGATTCAAGAACAAAATCTAAAAGATGCAGAACCGGCAATGAAGCTCTTTGAAGAAGAAAATCCAGGATTGGATCCATTTGCTGTAGAAGCAGAATTGAAGAAATCTGGTACTGACAATGCTCAACTCCAGAAGAAAAGAAATGTAAGAACAAGGAAGGCTCCAATTCAAAACAAAACTTCTCAAGCAAAATCTATTGAAGTTCAAGCAAAGCCTGTCCAAATCACCAATTAAAACTCCAAAGCCAGTTGCTCAATCAAAACCAGTCTCAGAAATTCAAACAAGATCATCTTCAAGAATCCAGCAAAAAGCTCCAGCTAAACCAAAGACTCCTCTCACTATGTCTGGAACAACTTTTCTTCCAGGTGGCTCTAGCTTTGATGATGAAGTGGAAGAGCAATAGCAATCTCTGATAAGGAAGAAAAGATCTGATCTTCTGTGGACAAAGACTCAATCTCTGATTCTCAATGCCAGACTTGGAAAAGACAAAGGTGGTATTGGTGATTCGAATGCTAAGGTCTACAGGGGTGAAGCAAATATCTTCAGAGATCCTTTTTCATTGAAAGATATGCCTGAGGAAGAGTTGTCTCAAAAACATCTGGACAAATTAATCTCTGTCAACATTGTGAAGGACATTTTTGATGGAGCTCAAGGCAAGGAGAAGCTTATTTATTTCTTAGAAGATGGGAGAGTTTTGAAGATTGCTCAAGAATATTTGATTCAAAAAACATCTAAAGAACTTGGACATGTTCTTTATCTACTCAATGATGTAAATGAAGCGACTTCTAGGTGGGTGAAAATTCTTGAAGGAGTGATAGCTGAGAAGAAGAAGAATGAAATGTTGATGATGATAAACTCTGAAGAGTATGAGCTTGGATACTTACTTGAAGATGGAACATAAAGAGCAATGAGAAAAGGAGATGCAAGGGTCAAGATGGTGTTAGGGGTTCCTACACTAATTCTAAATTCAGATGGTTTGAAGGCATGTTGCATTGCTTTAGATAAAAGAATGGAGAGATCATCAATCCATGCTCTGAGGGTTGCACTATTTCAAATTGATGATTCCTCTGAGCAAATGATAGAATTAAAGGAAAAGTTAGTTGATTTGTTAAAAATTGCTGAGAAGAAGCTGTTGGATAATTTTCTCAAGGAAGATTTTTCTTACAGAAGAATTTGATTCAAGAATGAAGAAACAATCTCTGATGCATTTGTCTTGTATTTCTGACATCATAATTGAAATTTATGTTTTAATTCTTAAAGCATAAATTGGGGGAGATTGTTAGGAATGCAAACACTGATGATGGTCAGAGAATACAAATCAGAGTTTACACTACTGACGTCATCAGAGTTTAAGGAACTGTCGGTCAAAGTTTACTATATCAGAGAATACTCAATCGGAATTTACTCTAACAGAGAATGCTCTATCAGAGAATAACAACCGACAGAGTTTAACAAATCAGAGTTTGTCAAGAAGCAATTCAAATCAGAGTTTGATTAGGATAGTAAGAAGGAATCCTAATGCAAGTCTATTTCCTTATTTAAAGCTATTATTTTCTTATTATGATTTGTAATTGAATTGTAATTGTGTCTATATAAACATATACATAGGTTAACATTATTAGATCCTTTGCAAGTCATATTATTCATAACCTAGCAGCTCTTAAGAACAAAGAACTTCTTGAGAGAGTTTTGTAATCTGTTCATTATACAAAATAGTGTTCATCTTTTACATACTTATGCTCTTGTTCGATTAATTGGTACTATTACATTCAACCCCCCTTCTGTAATAGATTATATATCTGGGCAAACAGTAACACAAGTATTTTAATATGTAAAAACGTAGATTTAGAAAATTTGTCTGGAGTCCAAGATACGTTCTCAGAGTCCCACTCGTTCAACATTTATCACTTAATCCTTCTTGTAAAGTGTGACTAATTTCGAAAGAGTTTCTAAGTAAGAATCTCTTAGTGTAAACCCTTAATATTCCAAATACTTTAATTCCATTATAACCATGAACTTTCTAAATTATAATCCTCCCGGTCATATAATTCTCTTATTCCTCGATATCCCGTAAATTACGAAACAAATAGTAAAACTGAAAATCTTCAGATTCTGACGGCTTTTACATTCACTCATTTGCTTCATACAACAATATTACATCCTCGAATTTTCAATATTTCATCACTTACTTAGTGTGGACTAAAAAGTTTTTTTTCGTAAATCTATAAAATCACTATTCATCAAAGTCTTTTATAAATAAATAATGCGTCAAAAATACGGGTTATTACAGAGTCGAACATGGATGTAATTTTGAGGTGGCATAGGGATGAAGCCGTGGATAACACAAACATCCGAAAACTCGTAGTGATGAATAGCTGGGGGTTGTATTAAATAAAAGCTCATATAGAGACTTATTATCGGAGTTCGAATGCATGGAGTTTGTTGATGACATATGTAGCATATTGACATGCAAAAGACCAAAACTCAGATCTACATGAGCCTGTGCAAAAATGTACATCACAACCCTCTTTATTTAATTCACTGTAAACAATCACATTAGGTATTTTTCTAAAAACTTTCTCCAATGAGTGTCCCATATGCTTGTGCCATAAGTCCATTGATTTCCCACCATCAACTATTAAACCTCTTGCTTGTGGAACACATTTGAAAAAGAAAAGTCTAGCTTCACGTTCACTCACTCCAATCAACCCTCTCGTTGCTCGATCATGTGAGACACATAATGTACTAGTAATTTGAACAATATATTTATTTGCATCTAATAATTGAGTGGCAGAGATTAAGTTACAATTCAAATTAGGAATAAATAACACATGATTCATTCTTAAATTCTCAGGTGTAACACCACACTTCCTTCATGAGCAGCTTAAGAACTTCGTCCATCGGGAAAACCTACTAGACACTCACTAATCTTCTTCACGTCAATCATAAATTTTAAAGTACCTGTTGATACATAAGAACTATCGACACCCCGACAAGAAACCATTGAAGACAATCATTTTCTAATAGCTTTTGGTTACACTTAAAACCACCATATGAGCATCCATCACATGAGCGTATAGGCAACGTGACATAAGTAGCCAAATTATCCCAAATCTTGCTAATTCTGCACAGATTCCGTCTTACCTTGCTTGGAATCTGCAAGAGATGACTTTAATTGACAAATCCGTATTCCATATCACATAAAATCTCCTGTTCAAAACAAGCTAGAACTCTCGTGCGTCCTCATAATACGTGAGAGTCGAACGAATTGAGGGCTCAATAGTATTCATGCATCAACCGTGCAACAAGTATCGAGTGCATTGTAAACCAGTCCTCAAATTTCACATCTTCTATAGCTTTTTGGATAGCTCTCGTCCAATCATCATAATTCTCGCCTTTCAACTGAATTGGTGTGATGAGATTTCCAGGATTATCATTACAAACAAGATGAAAAGCGTCCATTTTTTTGTCTCCACGAATGCTATTACTTCCACCCATATCTCAAAAAAAAAAAATTATATTTGTAGATGTTAAGTTTCTATCAATCGTTCAGATTGTATTTTGGAAATGAATCATGAAAAAAATTGTGTAAATGTTCTTCCTTTCAATCATAACATATTTCGACTTACATAACATATTACAAGAGGTACTCAGGAAAGTACTCGGTAAATAACACAAAGATCATTGCCAATTTCTTCACCTAATTACTCATGCAAAATCCCTGAATTATATACAAATCATATCAGTTGTATCTCGTAAATATAATTAATAATAACATCACATCGTAATAAAAATTTAAACTACATTAATTTTTAATCAATTGAGAAGAAAAGATAAAATGATTTGATAACAATATATCAAATTTATCTAGTAAAACATATTACAAAGGTTCAAGATAAGAAATTCTGGATTCAACAATGGAGAAATCGGTGGGCAAAAGTTAAAATACATTTGCTAGTTCCTTGGCAGATTTGTTAGCTGTTTTCTACATGAAATTCGTTGTTATTCTGTCCACATTTTATGATAGATTATTATCCGACGTTGATTTCTGTTCCAAATTTAAAATTTCTTACCGTAATTGTAATTGAAATTGAACATATGCGATGAGAATCTTGAAATTATGTATAAACCTTATAAATAAAAATTTCGTACGATAAATCATCCTCATATATTATTATTTAAAATATGCATCTTTGGACTAGTAAAACATTAAAATTAATTTCATAATAATATTAAAATAAATGATCGTAAAAGTTAAAATATTGTACACATTTTTGCACAAATACTCTTATTATTATTATAAAATAGAAAATAATGTTACTGAGGGTGATTTCAAGAACTTACCGAAGAAAATAAGTGCACACATCTACTATTCTGTTAAATGTTAGTACAAAAGTTGAAGGCATCTTTGAGGGTAAAATTTTATCATGATTGGAGCTGAGTGTTAATGGGTGCCAAAGTAACAGATCAATACCAGCTTTTGCGTCTGATTAATGTTTAAATTGTTTTTCTGGTGTGTGTCCATGAACACACGTTAAAAGCTTATTTATCAAATTTTTATTAATTTTTTATTCATTAATAATGATGAATCCTCTGTATACATAAAAATCTCATCAATTAAAATAAATCAAATACATAAAAATTATTAATGTTTAATGTGTGTCCATGAAAAGACCCGTGTTCGAAAGGTATTGCACTTATCAACGTAAATGATAGTAAATGAAAGTTTCTTAGTCCACAGTTGTTGACTTTTAATATGTAGGTCACGTCATGTGATAGAGGTTAAATGTGCACCTAACATTTAGTGCAATAATTTTACACATAAAAACTGAATATCTCGCCATTCTAAGTTAGTGAGCTTATTTAAGGGTACAAGTTAACGGTCTTGATGCTGATTTGTCAAACCTTGTCGAATCGTAACCGCACATTTGATTTTGTTGGGTGAAAAAAATTATACTGGGTATAAATTAGAAAAAAGTTATTTAAATAAACTTTTTTTTAAAATGTCTTTAATTATTATCTTAAAAATTAAAATTTTAATTATAAATCAAGAAAGAGGTAAAGAAAATACATTAAATATATATTGGAACTCACAAAAGCCAGTTGTTGCTGTGTGCACACTTCAAAAATCATATATATATAGAAGTCAATTTTAATAAATAAATTATTTTCATCATATTCAAATTTATTAAATCGTTTCTATATTATTTTAAAATTTCATTCCGGTGATCAAAATTTATATTATATTTTGAGTTAGGTGTATTCGAAGTATGGGCGGTCCTGAAATTTACGGGTCTTAGACAAAACAAATTGTTAGGACTTAATTTATATATACACTATATATATTTTTTCTAAGTTATATATAAATAATTTGTTTAATCGGATCTATACGCAAGTCTTGTTCCGGCCGAGCTGGATTTAAGTGGTCGAACAGGTAGCAACGTTTAGATTTCTCTTAAATATAGCAAAAATGTACAAAAAATGGCATACCCCGTATTTGCCAATGGTTAAATTATTTTTGCTTAGAGGCATATAAGAAAGTGCCATAACAAGAACTCAATTATTTCATTTGTCGCACGAATAAGACTTCACTTGAACCAATTAAATAATTATTCACCACATCATATTCATGCAAATTATCAAACCTCAACCATCAAGAGTTGAGCACAAACACAAATACACCACAGAGAAAAACACACACACACACACACTGTGTGGTCATCTAGCTAGCTAGCTCTGTTCTAATGGCTTCATCAACAACATCAAGCATAGAGCAATGGTACCTTAAAGCAGCAATAATAGTTGCATGTTCAGTCCTTGGTTACTTAGTTTATGATGCTATAATGTCCACTGCTGCTGAGCTACTGCAAAGGTTGTTGATAATTTCTCCTCTGCTCCTAGTTTTTCTAGTTCATTTGCTTTCGACACCGAACCAGGTGACCATTTCGGTTCCTGGTTCGGAGCCTGGTGCGATTTACGGAGCCGGAGGCTCGCCTTGGGGGATTGCTATGTTGCTTCTCTTGCTATATTTTCTCATCATGTATCAGCCTTCATTCAATGCCCTGGTTTTCTACATTTTTATGACCATTGTAACGCTTAGGGTAGTGCTGTATTAGTAAGTTTTCGGTGTAACTTTCTGCTGTGAACTTAATTAATCAAGTATAATGTTGTTATATATATGTTGAACTTAATTAAGTGTAATGTTGTTACATATGTGTTGCATCTATTGTTCTGATTCTTAAATGCTATGTGTTCCCAACTTGACACAAAAGGATTGTCGTTAATTTGTTCTTCATCTTCCTCTGTTTCCATCATGTGGCTAACCTTGCTGTTGTACTGTTGAGTTACTAACATAAATGCAACAAATGTCGTACGCAGTGACTGAATTGACGGGCAACAAATGTCGTACGCAGTGCACAAGACTACTACATTAGCATGTCATTAATTTACGTAATTTAATCTTTTCTATACTTAATACTACCTCCGTCCCACCCAATTGTTAATGTTTCGGAGAGAGAGTCCGACACGCATTTTAAGGTGCATATAAAGTATAGTTCCATACTTATTTTTAATTTTTTTTCTGAATTAAAATTTAATGTTTCAATTTTTATTCAGAAAAAAAAATTTAAAAAAAAGTTATGAAACTATACTTTGTATACACCTTAAAATGTGTGTCAGATCTTCTCTCCGAAACGTTAACAATTGGGTGAGACCGAGAGAGTAGTAGATTATATAATAACCATTCTTCAGTCTCCCATCAATTTTGTGCCATCATTGTGTTTAATGGCAAGATGCAAGTAGATGAAGTCATATAGACATAGTTATGTAATTATTCTTCTTGTTTGAGGAGTAAAACTACAGTAGTCTTGATTTGAATATTTGGTAAAGACAGCACTATCGTAGATATCCGTACACATATGGTGGTCCTTTCTAGCTCACATTCACCAGGGCTAGGAGGAGCCAAAAGAAAGAAACAAAGTCATGTGATCTCTGAAATGGTACTCAAGACACTGCTTATAGTGGACGTACGACTTAACAAATACCAATGCAATATGTTTTATGTGTGTCCATGGGTCGGCCCCAGGGACACAACATGCTTTAATCCACCTGAAATATTTACAAACCAGTGAACCAACATTTTTATATTTTATTTATTTTATACTTATGAGAGTATGTCATAGTTATTTATTATTAATTTTGCCTATAATAATAAATAACATTATCTACTTTAATGTGTATTCGAAAACCATAAACATATAAAATTGCTTCTGACTTTCTTCCGACTGACTGCTACCAAGTAGATATATATAAGCAATGTTTGCAGGACTTAGCATGAGTTGCATGCAATTTTAAATATAATTATGAGATGCATGAGTCCAAGCTTGACTTTTAAGCCTTTATCACATGTTAACTGAGTTTAGGCATTTTAGATCAAGATGTATCAGAATCTTTCTCTGTATTTGTTAGACCCGATAATTTTGGACACGACACGATTTACACGACACAAAAATTTAGTGTTTGTGTTTGCATTTTTAGTACACGACACGAAAGTACACGAATATGAAAGTACACTCGTCGGTTTTATGTTTACCCTTCGAGTACACGACACGACAAGAAGTATACGACATAGATAAATATATAAATAATTTTTAAAAATAAATAATATTATAATATAACTTAATAAATTTATAAAAATATTTTTATAAGATATTTCAAAATTTTAACAATTTCGTATAACAGTTCGTTTCCATTCGTTTGGTGGACACAAATGGTACACGAAAAAATTCGTATATTTCGGGTCGTGTCGTGTCTGATCGTGTACAAGTCGTGTCGTGTTCGTGTCACAGTTCAAAGTACACGGTTTGTAATCGTGTCGTTTTCGTGTATACCCAAAAATACACGAAACACGACATTACATGACACGACACGACACGGTTTGACAGGTCTAGTACTTATAAATGGACACACATACAAAGCTGAGTTAGATCTGCAGAATCTTTCTTTGTTTTTTTCATTGCCTTTTTATGCCCTTGTCAGTCCATTTTTATTTTTAATTAGTTTGGTTTTCCCCCTAAGAATTCGGACACCGAAGGCTGCAAATATAGAAATTTGTTTAAACCATACACCTAAGCTCCGGTGAAATCAGAATTGTTGTGAGTTGGGACGGTCATTCATATACATTTTGTCGATACTGTTAGTTGGGATGGTCAACAGGATGTAACTGTAAACTGTTTCTACTATTTGTGTCCACATTCAAAATCAAGGTGCACAAACGCACATTCAACTTGGGTAATCGCTCAATTTTTATAGGTTTTCTGCTATAAAATGAGCTTCTTTCAATGCCAAATCTCCTGGAAGGTCAATGTTTACCTATTATGAGGGGGAGGCAACATAAAATTCATCCAAGTAAACAAAATGAAACGGAGTGCAAGATATTCTGAGAATATAAAATAATAATGAAACCCGGAAGCTCTAGACTTCTAGTAGATATTGATGTTGAGATAACATGAAACATGACTAGCCCCTGCAAAATATAAAACTGGCATGAACTATCAATGCGCTCGACTTGTGGGTGCCTTCTGGCAAGATGCGTCATTTTTTGCAAAAATTCTGTAGGTGCTGTTGTCCCACTAATGATGCTATATCAAGAAACAGCCTATAAATAAATAGAAATGCTAGGTACCCCAAAATTTATCCTAAAATTTGTCTCAAATATTGAGTTGTCGGTGTAATTGGTAATTTTTCTAATAATAATATTAGTCCTCAGGTGCATACATATGCGTCCACGAACTAAAACATGTCATGTATCATATCACGTTATTTGAGAAAAAAATTGGGATTATTTTTGGGTATGTAGCATTACTCATAAATAAAATAAGAAAATATATAAAATGTTGTGGCTTTGAATATAATCTGCTATTATATACTATATAGATCTTCTTGTAAAGTAATAATCATTTCTGATTCCTGGATGAGGCTTTAGAATCTAGCTGAAACTCCTAAAATCTTATGGTTAAGAGACTGATTTACCAAGATCTTATATTATTCTAATAATAGTTAGGGACTAGGGAGGTTTAAGGTTAACAGACTGACGACTGACGAGCCCGGCTTCGTTTTGTCCTGAGCTTTTGCAGTAAAGCCACAGGGCATTTTACGCCAATTACAGTTAGCATTACTGTGTACAACCATAGTAATTGATTTGAGTTCATTTTCTGAAAAGGATCATTTTTTATCATATCTGGTACGGCTTAGATCAAAACCTGCAAAAGAAATTTTCAACAAGACAAATCCCCAGCAAAAGAATATCTTTCAACTGAAGAGATGGATTTCCGTACAAAATAGTCTTAAAATCTAAAACAGTGAGTTTACTGAACTAGGACTTAAACAGAAATTAATTGGTAAAAGCAGAATCTTAGATGTAGGCTAAAAACAAGGAGATGCACAACCACAAATTAACAAAATACGGCATACGTAAAGAAACGGGAAGAGGGAATAGCAACAAACTTAATGCGATGCTGTTAATCTTTAGAAAAAATGACAAGAACATGCCATAATACAGGGATAATTAACTAGCATAACTGACTTCTACAGAGTACAGCTTTTCCCAGGTTCAACTGTGACAAGTAATCAACGAGAGCAACTAAGGCCTATCAAATACTTTGGCATTCAAGAAATCTGAGTAGTTCTACGGAAGCATACTGAACAACTAAAGAACTACTAGCCTGATGACATCTATGTTACTTAAAAGATCACACAAATTACAAAGTAACATTTTACAGTTTCACCATTAAATTTCATCCGATCAATTTTATGTTACCTTACATCGGAGTAAGTAATATAGAAAAATAAAGCAATTGAGAAGTGCATCATAAGAAGCTAATACATAGCAGCAATTTAACAACACTTGCAACCAAGCATAGAGTAGATGGTCTAAACTTCAAATGTAACATGGTCATAGAGCAACCTGACATACCAATTAAAGCCTTGATTGCAGAAAAGATGATTATTTCTACTGGGAACTAGCTCTAACCTCAGCTTCCCAAGAGGACATTTATATGCTTATGTTTTAAAAATAGCCTGGACTTGCTGTGAGGACTTCAACCTCTGGTTCAACTGTTCAAGCGATGTTTTGTAATTTATAAAAAACAATCTCCAGAATAGTACTACAGGGAAAAAACCATGCATACATGCACATACAGTGGCGGACCTACCCGAAGCCCAGGGTAGGTCTTGGCCCTTCCTCAAATTTTGAAATTAAGTTAATAGTGTCATAATTTGTTAAATATAGTTCGCTCAACTGGTTTTATGAAATTTTTTCATCACTATAACCGGTGTTCGTGTCCCTTCACTAACATATATTATTTGTTTACTTCTTTTTGGTCCTTTATCACACATTAACTATGTTAAAGATGTATGTGACCCTCCCTGATATATGAATCTTTAATCATACATTATCTATGTTAAAGATGCATTTGGCCTTCCCTGGTGTTTGAGTCTAGATCCGCCACTGTGCACATACACACCTAAAATCTGAAATCTTTCAAAACACTTCCACCCATATTAATAAAACAAACATGCACACTACAAATCTCCCAAAACACTAGTAGTACTCCCATATGGATAAAACACATGCACACACACCAGTAGGGGTGAACGTGGGTAGGGTTGGGTTGGGTGACACCAGTACTTCGTACAATTCTAAGTTGTACTTTTCCAATTAGATCGGCATCTATGGTCATACGTCCACCCCAAAATTCAAGCAGCTAATCAAACCAATGAAGTTGTGTTTCTGAGGATTTTCTAGGTAAGTGCAAGAACTTTCGTTTAATCCTCAATTTTTCCTTGAAAGTACTCACTGTTGAGCTGCAGAAAAGTGACATCTCTCTAAGTGATGGGGAAGATGCAAGTAAAATCTTTGTTATAAGAAGCACAGAACTTGAACCCACTACACCATATATTTCCACAGTCAGAAGTTGGTTTAATAACACGTCCTTCCAGTCTAGTGATTCCAAGTGACGTTCGATTGTTGATTTTTCAGGATCTGAACTCTTCACATCAAATTTCTACATGCAAAAATAATTTAATGTAAGCTTACAACAAATAAATATATTTAAAAAAATAGAGATCTAGTTATCACCAGTATTAATTCGAGTACTTGCAAGTTGGGAAGATTTCTGATTAAGCAAAGACTTTTTGAAATCCGACCCAAGTTATATCGCAATTGAGACAAATTCAACCTCTTCAAGTTCACCATTTTTGTTGCAAGTGTCTTCAACAAAGAGGGATCTGGTTCCAAAATCTGTATATATAATTAATACATTGTAACACAAAAGCTAGCATAACATGATACACAACTACAGATAATATGCAACTAAGAGAAAAAAATAAAAAAAATAAGATTAGTTGAACTGTCACGTTACCTAAAGGGTGGAGTCATGAAGGAGAAGGCTATGAATACTTGGACAATTGCTAAGAAGCCTGATCAAATTGACAGATTTACTCATGTTGATATCTGTGGCGGGCAGTACGAGAACAAAGAGCTGCAGCTGTTCAGTGTTTTGGAGCCATCGACAATCTATTGTTGAACTTCGATTTATAACTAGCCTTTTGAGATTGTTGCTATTGGTCAAGTCCAAATGTTCAATGCCAGTGCATCCGTGCAAGTCCAGATCCTTAAGTATGGTCCCGAATGATATATGAGCAGATATCGAAATATTGTGAAGGGCAACACTAATCAGATCAGCGAAGCATCTAGATTCATGGGGGGGGACTCAATATCCAGTTAATAAGTCTTAACCCTCTCAAATTTGCAAAATCAAAAAAATACGAGGGAATTAAGCAGGCGTCATTTTCCGAATTATCAAGTTTTAGCAGCCTAACACCCTGCTTCGATAAGTGCTGAATCCATTGATGGATATGATGGTTGTGAAGTTTCGGTGGGATGTAGATTTCAATGTTTAAAATGGTGCCAGTGTGGATCGAGAAAATCATGTCAACTAGGGCTGAACATGCAGATAGGTGTGCTTCTTCATTTTTCTTACTAATCACTTGCAAGAAAAATAGTTTATAGAAAGCTAGGCATTGTTGCGTTGTCCATAAATTTCTTCAAGCTTTAGACAAAAGACTTGTTCTTGCTGCATCATGAACTGACATACGATCTAGGATCAAATGTTTCAACACCACGGGCAAGTTGCTAATCCTATCATCATCATGTGACGGAGACACACTCGACATGCTACCCTGCATGAATGAAAGGTATTTATTATAAAATGTCTAACACCCATGCAGCATGCTGTTAATTTACACAATTACACTAATATGCTAAAATTTATGTTTTATTTTATAATTAGTAACAGGTCTTTTTAGACTTGACCGATCTTAGGTAGCTTGTTTTTGATGCTCACTATGATCATTAGAGTATGTTAATGGAGAACTTTCGTCGATCAAAAAGAGTATTGGTCGGTCTTTGAATCATGTGTGGTAACACCTGTTGTTGCCGAAACTAAGTAGATTTAGAACATTAACAGTTGTTACTGGTGGAGTGTCCAAAGGTGCACAAAAGGAGTTGGAGGGGCTGAAATTTAAATATTTGAAGGCTAAAAAACTATTTGTACCAGGAAATTGATGGATCAATTTCCAAAGATATTTGTGATTCTACGAAGAAGAAATAGTAAAGCTCTACTAAGATGAAGTATGCACACTGCATAGCTTCAAGCTTTAAGGTAAAAATACGAGAATTTGCAAATGAAGGATGAAGAATATGACAGAAGTTATTTTGCGAGAACTATGGAGATAAGCAATAAAATGCGATTTCATGGTGAAAAGATGAAAGGTGTCAATATTGTAAAAAAGATCTTGCACTCCCTTAAACCAACTTTTAATTATGTCATGTATTCTATTGAATAATCAAATGATATAGATAATTACTCACTCCATGAATTACAAAGTTCCTTGTTGTTCCATGAACCGAAGAAGACTCATGCCCATTCGTATTTTTCAAATTCAAGAGAGAGAGGTAGAGATCGAGAGAGAGAGGGGTAGAGATCAATGCGACGGAAGAGGAGATCGAGGTAATAGGGATGAAATCCAATGATGTTCAACTTCATGGCAAATGCAAAGGCAGAAAACAACACTTTGACAAATCCAATGTAGAGTGATTTCGATATCATAAATTTAGACACTATCATTTGATATGTTATGCGAGGCTTCCTAGTGATAAAGGCAGGGATGAGCGCTCAAATTTTGCTGAAATGAAAGAAGTGGAAACCTTGTTGATGACTGTTCACAGCATAAGCTTTAGTGATTCTTCTGCTACGAAGGTGATGAGACAAGAAGGTACTCCCTCCCTTCCAAATTAGTAGTCACTTTTGAGGGGAAAAAAATTGTCTCATAATACATAACCACTATCTCTTTTTAATGCAATTTTATAGGTAAATTTTCAAAATAACTCTTTGACTAAAATATTGGTACTAGTATTTGTAATTAATGTAATAGAGTTATCATTCAAATTATGCATTGAAACTATCTTAATCAATGTAATTAATATGGATACAAATGGAAAATAAATTTTATGTTAGAACTTCTTAATATACGTAATTTTTTCAAAATTGACATGTAAAATATGACAGAGGGAGTATTAAAATAAATACTAAGAATGGTTTTGTAAAATTAATCTCCAATGTTATGTATGTCTCTGAGACACCGATTTTAAAAACAATTTATTAAGTGCCGGACAATTATAAGAAAAGAGTTATGTCATTTCCATCTAAAAGGATGTTTGTGAGATTTATGATCCTAAAAATTCAAATAGGTTATTTTTGTTGAAAATTGAATATGTTCAACCTTGTCTAGCGGCTGAGTTGAAAGATTTCTCTTGGTTATGGCATTTTTATGGACGTTTGAGTTTTGGTGGATTAAAAACTCTACAACTTAAAAATATGGTGATTGGTCTTCCCCAAATTAGTATTTCTTTTCAAATTTGTGGAGAATGTGTTGATGGTAAACAACACCGGTGTCAATTTTCGAAGGGAAAGTAATGGCATACAAAAGAAGTTTTAGAATTTTTTCATTCTGATATATGTGGTCCTATAACACCATTGTCTAATAGAAGTAAAAGATACGTAATTACTTTCATTGATGATTATTCTTGAAAAAACTTCGGTTGATTTTTTACATGAAAAATCAGAAGCTTTGACTGCATTTAAAAGCTTCAAGATGCATGTGGAAAAAGAATCATAAAATGTTATAATTAAAGAATTTTTGAGAAAATAGTGGTGAAGAATATTGTTCAACTTATTTTAGAGTGTTCTGTGTCACTCATGGCATTGGAAAAGAGTTAACAGCTTTGTATATATACACTCTATTAAAATGGTGTATCGGAAAGGAGAAATAGGATAATTCTCAATATATTGAGAAGTTTGTTAGCAAAAGGAAAAATTCCAACACCATTTTGGCCTGAAGTAATAAATTGGAGTGCTCATATTTTAAACAAAATCCTTACATTTATTGTTCAAAATATGACTCTGGAAGAGGCATGAAGTGGAAGGAAACTAGAGTTGATCCTTTAAAAACATTTGGGGTGCCTTGCTTAGGCACATATTCTAAATGAAAAGAGGAAGAAATTGGATGATAAATGAGAAAAATGTGTCTTTCTTGGTGTTAGTGAACCAAGGCTTATAACTTGTTTAATCATATGATTTAGAAGATTGTGTTAGGAAAATACTTGGGCTTGACATAAGCAGCTACCTGGTGGAATTTTTCTTGACATTGAATCTAAAAGTTATCCAATTCCAGCAGACTCAATGCTTGAAAATACAGTATATCTGGAAGCATCAGTGATAGAGAACTCATCATATTTAACTCCCAAAGAAGTTGAAATTATACAAATAGCTAGAGAAATAATGAATGCGATAACTCAGCCTCTATGTCGCACTAGAAAAAGGTCGGCATAGTTAGTTAACTAGTTATGCGATAAATGAAAGTGATTAAATCACTCATTTTACTTTATTTTCAAATAATGATCCTACATCGTATTAAAGTGCTGCAAATAAGAAAAATGAAAAAAAATGTGATGATGAAATAGACTGTTAGGAATTAGTCTTGATGATAACTTAACTTCAGAATCATAGAAAGTTATATGTTGTAACTGATTAATTAATATGTGCTTATAAATATCAATTGATTAGGAAACCATTCATCAGTTGAAGTGTTTGTAGTAGTCAACTGATAATATGATATTTATTTTAATGAAACATTGTTGTACTTGGTCTTAATCAATCAAAAAGGTTAGATCAATTGATAGTGTTCTACTTATAATTTGATACTGAAGTCGATTGATATAGGTCATCGATTGATATATGTCTTAGACTACCAAAATTGTAAATTTTAAAGACAGGAAAAATATACAAGTGAAGGATGATCAATTGATGTTGAAGAATCAATGGATGTGTGATCAATTGATATCAAGTCAAGTCAAAGATTGAAGACCATCAACTGATGTGAAAACCCATCGATTGATAACATCTATCAATCGATAAGTCAATTATTATTATCAATCGATGGATATCAAGATCAATCGAAGGAAGACATCAGTTGAAGGATGCAAGGAAGAATCAATTGATATACTTAACAATAAATTATCAATAGATAGGGAAAGCACAAAGGACAAAATGTCAAGAATCTTGCAGACAAAAATACAGCTATGGAAGACAGTCTACTATGACTATGAAGTCTCAAATAAACCTATTTTTCCTAGATTGAAGATATTACTCAAAATAGCTAAAGGAAAATAGGAAAGATAGTTTAGTAACATTCCTAGAATAGAAAATTTTGTTTTATTCTATTCTCGAGTTCGTAAACACTCTTGTGATATATAAACAAGAGTGGTAGCATAGATAGAAGTAATCAAGATAGAAATATTTTAAGAATATTTAACTATTCAATTTCAAGCACTTGCAAGATTAGTTAATTCACTTCTATCCTTGTAAAAGCAGCTGGGTCTTAGAACCTAGAATATTTGAGCAAATTAATTCACCAGTAGATTAAACAACTCACCAGTAATTTTTTATATCTCTGTTCAAGTTTCATTCTCTTATAATAAATTTTCATATCAAGTCAAAACAACAATATTTCTCAAACAATACTTCTCAAACACTCAAACAGTGAAGAACAAATACAAAACTTTAAAAGTAACCAAAAAGTTTTGATATTTGTATTTAACCTCCCTCTCTCTAAATATTGACATTGTTAAGGGACAAATAACATAGATGCCATTAAAAGAAATGATATTTGGGAGCTAACTTATCAACCAATTAAGCGGACACAAAATCGTTAATATGAAGTGGATCTTCAAAACTAAACTGAAAGAGAGAGGCTTATAAATTTAAGGCGCACTTGGTGGCTAAAGAGATATAAACAAGAGTACAAGATCGATTATAGTGAAGTTGTTGCACCTATTGCTATAGACATGACAAAATCATATTGGTGATGGTATTTGCAGCATAGTACTCGTGGCCTATTTTTCAGTTGGATGTCAAGTCGGCATTTTTACGTAAATAAATAGATATTTGTTGAACAACCTCCTGGTTATGTTAAGATTGGAAGTGAGAATAAAATTTATCGATTGAAAAAGGCTCTTTATGGACTAAAGCAAGCTCCCCGAACTCGATATAGTCGCATTAGAGCTTATTTTTTAAAAGAAGACTTTCACAAGTGTTCATATGAGCACATACTTTTTGTTAAAATTAGAGATAATAGAAATATTCTTTATTATTATGTGTCTATATGTTGACGATCTTATATTTACGGCGAATGATGATGTGATGTTTGAAAATTTTAAGAAATCTATGATGGATGAGTATGAAATGATTGGTTTTGGTACGTTGCATTACTTTCTAGGCATAGAAGTAGTGCAATTTGATAAGGGTATATTTATATCTCAAAAGAAGTATGTGCAAGATATTTTAGACAGATTTGAGATGAATTATTGCAATTCTATAAGTACAACAACTGAATTATACTTTGAATCTTAACAAAAATAATGATTATGCAGACGATCAGAATGTTAGAAGAAGTACGTTTAGCTTTGTTTTTATGTTTAGCACAATAGTTGTTTCATGATCTTCTGAAAAGCAACATGTTGTTACATTGTCGACAATAGAGGCTGAATTCATTGCAAGAACATCTTGTGCTTGTCAAACTATTAGGTTGAAAAGAATTCTTGAAGAGCTTTTGTAATATCCCAATTTATTATTATTAATTAATATATATATATATATATATATATAGTAGTTATATATTATAAATATTTATCCGTATATTCATTTTGTTTGTATATAAAGTTTAGAATCATAATATGTAGATTAAGATAGAATTATGGTTACACATGATTAGCGTCATCGGTATATCATTAGTATAGGATAAACATATTTTCTTTTACATAGCTAAGTCAAAGTGTATATCCTTTATCTATCTATCTATCTATCTATATATATATATATACGTGGGTGGAAATAGAAAACACGGGATTTGGAGATTTCTCTTTTCAATGTATGTTACCATTGATACATGGCATATATTGTTTAATGCAGAAATACGCATGCGCATGTACTTTTAATGACTTTTACAAGAAATTCAGTTATATATTTAAGATGAGGTTAAACTTTTGAGTTATGCATTCGCTGGTTCATTCGTCAAAATCTTATGTTATTAATTCATGTAGTGGTTTCCTCTTATACATATTTATTTAAGTAATAAAACACACATTTATTAGTTTATTTTATGTTGTTGTACATAATATATATGTCAATTATTTTTAGTATATATATATTATTTGGATAATTTAATTGGATTTAAAAAGATGCAACTCACAGTCGCGATAGTTTTCATTATTATTTTTAATACGCTAAAGGTTGGTTAAATAGATTTTATAAATTATGTTTATGTGTGTTAGTATGCTTGACCACTTGTTAAATAATTAGGATTAAAATATGTACCTGCAATGCATGCATATGCTAGTTCTACCTATCACGTTATGTTACACAATTCAGTTGCATAATTAATAAAGGTGCATGTATGGTGCAATGAACATAGTGTACATGTATGTTGATTTGGTGAAGCAAGATACGGCCAGGGTCAAGTAAATTGAAAAACAAAATGAGTTAGTGATAACGTAGTTTAATTTTGGTCCACCTACGCATGCATGTATTAATTATATTGATATCACCTTCCTTAATTTTATTGTTTATACGATGAGAAAAAAAGCTGTGCCTCCTAATTTATGTTAATATAATATGTAATATATAAAATGATTAATGATATCTTGGATTAACCGTTCGAGTTGGTGATTTAGCCTATATGATGTACTGAGATTTAATAACTTATAATTATTTAGGTTCATCTTCTATCGTATAATTCAGGCTGATTTTACATTTGAGGTAAGTTTACTTTTCGTACTTTCGGGATTATTTTGTATGTTTTATATTTAAAATATTTTGCTATGAAATTTGGATCAAGAATGTTATTTTAGATATAAGAAATTCCCAGCTAGCTCTGCTTTTTGAACCTGTTAGTAATTGCGTATAGTTCTGGAACTAGCCTATGATACCTTACTAGGGCGTACTTTTTATGATACCTTCGGGTGCACACTTTATGATACCTTAGTAAGGGGCGCATTATTGACACCTTATGAACCTATGATACCGTGTCACCGGGTATTTGTGACCTTAGCGAACTGTGGAATTAATTTATTCGTACTGAAATTTGAAATACGAATTTATGATCTTTGAACTATGAAAATTATGAAATTTTGTAAACTTACTTGATCCACTAGTTAGTTCAAATTATTTTCTTTCTGAGCTGTATAGCTCATTACTTACAAATTTTCAGGTGTTTAGCGCATGGACTTGCTTTGGATTTGGATTAGAGCTTATTAATAATGGTACGGATTTTAGTTCATTTGAATCTGAGGAGCTGCGCCTCCAATTTAACGTTATATTGGATCGAAATTTTTGACTTTATTCCTGAATTTTTAGAGTTCTTACAAGATTTTGAGATTTTTTTTTTGAATTTGGATTTATTTGAATATTCGATTAATGATAATAGTCCAAAAAGTCGGGCTGTTACACTTTGGTTAAAAGAGATTAAAGCAACTAAATTATTCTCGAACAAAAACTCAGCTGAATCGAATTTAATCCAATTTTTATCTGAAATTCATATGATTTCAATCTGAATTTGATCCGAACCGAAATCATCTCAATCCGAACCGATTCAAATTAAGGAAAACTGAAATTGGATCCGAATGAATCAAATCCAATCTAAACCATATATAAATATACCAGAACCATATATAAATATACCAGAACCGAAAGTTAGCCCGATCCGAAACCAAATCGTTTACCTGAATTGTCAGGTCTACACACAACCCACTTAGATAGTGTCTACAGAACATCTATATAAGTAACATGGCATTATACGCTTCCTAATTCTATAGCGTTAATAGAAGTATTGTTGAAGTTCATTCACTTGCATAATACTTACTTACTTAGTGCTTTCAAAACCACTATAGAACTAATATTCTAACAGAGCGTATAGAATAATGCTATAGAAGCTTATTGCACTTACATAATGCTTAAAAACGCTATATAAGTTCAAAAATGAACATTATGCAAGTTTAGTTCTGCAAAACAAAAATATAGATAGATTTTTTTTTATTTTCTTTTACCTTAAAATGTTAATGAGCCACTAAATGACACTAACTAAATACATTAACTATAACAAATGTCCACGTGCAACGAAATTGAAAAATGGGCATATGAATTTTTTTAAGAATACTTACGATCAAAGGTACTTGTACAAAAATATTTATTTGCTATTGTAAAAATGTCACGATTAAAAGAAATTATAAAAATATGATATTTATAAATTTTTAACCATATTTACAATTAATAAATATAATTTGATTAAAATAATTAAAATTAAAGGTTTTATTAGTTGCATATCATGTTGTACCAAATGTAATTTAATAAACAATAAAAATAAATTTCACACAAATATATCTTATTTCATCTCTGTAAATTTATAACAAAATAATGAAAAAATTGAAATTAATTCAACGAAAAAGAATATTAGAGAAAAAATTTATGGATCTCGCATGAATCAAGTAAATCCAACAAAACCAAATCAACCTTGTCACTATTTACATAGGTCTTTGTGTAAAAATTAAATGAAGATATAAAAACATGAGAAGGAAGAAATTAAAAAGATAAGGAGATTAAGAGAAATGAATAAAAGAGAGAAGATAAATCATATATATGTGGCAACAACGATGAGAAGAGAAGAGAAGAGGGGTAGAGAATGATTATATTTTCTATTTGATATATCTTTAAGTTTTAAAAAAAAATGTATTTTAAACTCTACCATAGAGGTGTTTATCAAACAAGACAAACCGTTCGCACCACATCAAGATTGTTATATTAAAATTTAGAATTAAATGCAAAAAACACAAAATAATTCTAATTACAACTTTGAATCAAGTCAATATATTTTACTTGGGTGATTTGAAAAGGAAAGAAAAAGAGAAGGGGGGAAATCGAATTAAGAACGTGTACTACTTGAATTTTACAAAAAGAGTAAAGAAATCAAAAGAGATGCAATAAAGAAGAAACATGTACCTTGCTTGAATCACCGCCGTCGTGAAAGGTTATTAGATGTATCTCATCGTACTCGTCGAGTTTTAGTTCTTATCGATCATCTTTCTTTTCGATCTTCTCCACCAACAAAGTTAATTTTTAATCAATTGATTGATGAATTTATATAAAATCATATCTTAAATATTAATATATAATTATTTAACAAGTATTTATTTTTATTTTTCTAACAAAAGAAACTTTATTATAAGAAAAGTAAGAAGTCCTCAAAGATGCCAAGGTAAGGAACATATTGCATAACAGCCTTGACTCTGTAATGTCCAACATGGTAATAGCATGCAAAACAGCAAAAGAAATCTGGGATGCACTGGAGGTTCAATGTCAAGAAACCAGGGGAATTAAGAAAAACAGAAGATCTGTGTTAATTCAGGAATATGAATACTTTGAAGCAAAACAGAATGAATCCCTCATAGATATCTATGACAGATTTCTAACTCTATTAAACAACTTGGCTTTGGTGGATAAGGAGTATGACAATGAAGATTCAAACACCAAGTTTCTAAGGGCTCTTCCAGAAGAATGGGATTTGCAGACATCGTTGATAAGAGACAAAGCTGATTTAGATGAGATGTCTTTAGATGAGGTCTATGGAAAATTGAAAACTCATGACTTAGAAAATTGTATCGAAATATAAAATATGGAGTAAATGGTTTCTTTCATTCAAAAAAAATTATCATCTAACCGAAAGCTACGTAAATATATTTCTGAAAATCGAGACAATAAAATTTCAATATCTAAAAATAAAACACCCATATGATAAAATACATATTAAAACAAATCTGAAACTTGTGATTATATTAATATCGAAGATTTAACTAGTAGACCAAACTTGTGCATAACCATACTCCTCTAAAAAATACTTTGCCTAGATAATTGGTAACGATTTCCCCCTATAATTAATAGCCTCTAATCACAAAACGATAACATATAAAAATAAGTCTAAAAAATAAATTATAATACTTTTAAATAATATCATATAAAATAATAAAGTACAAATCTAACTAAAGGAGATACCTTTGGTTAAACACCTAACTAAATAACACTATATAACATATTTGTATTGTGTTTTATATATTATATTTAAATAAATTTTAAAAAAAAAGATTTATATTTATGTATTCAGTAGTAAAAAAACATAATTAATAATCTGAATATCGTATATGTGTGTGTATTTTTTAAAACTTTGGCTTCGAACGTAATTACAGATTAATCAAATTTAAACCATATCTCATTAACAACCAATGTGTTTATTTTATTGAATGAAATCTATAGGTATATGTAACTTATACTAATAAGCAATAAAAATATGATATTTAATAAATAAATTAAAGCACAATTAAAATTTAGCTATAATTCTTAAATAAAATTGAATATAATTCTTGAAATGACCGTCGTTATTAACTTATAATATTGATTATGTGAGATTCCATATATGATATTTACTAGCCAGTAGCCAAAATACATGATACTATATTACCTCAATGGCACAAAACAAGTTATTGACCCCCAATGAATGATATCTATTAATGATATGAAAATTGCTACTAATTAAAAATCAATATTCATAATAAATTATGAACACAAAAATAAAGTAAATTTTTTAAAAATTAAAAAAATATATATATAAATAATACCAAATAAAATCAAATATTAATTTTTGAACAAAACACTAATTTAAATATGGTAGGTATTTGACGGGTTACCAACTTTGTGAAAAATAAATAACCTAACACTTAAAATGTCTAACTGTAGTCTTATATTTTTATACATGATATTATACAATTACATAGTAAATTTTGATGCTATTTTAATAAGTACTTTCAACAACTATGAGTTAGCAATTCGACAAACTAATAACTTAAGCAATTGTCACTTTTATGGATTATACAATTAAGCAAATATGACTAGTTAAATAATTTTAACCAGCAAACAAGTAAACACACAAAAATGTTAATATTTAAGAACAGACA
Organism: Oenanthe javanica; assembly: GCA_008931105.1. Lineage (NCBI taxonomy): Eukaryota > Viridiplantae > Streptophyta > Magnoliopsida > Apiales > Apiaceae > Oenanthe > Oenanthe javanica. The sequence goes on along the minus strand of QRFB01000067.1, from coordinate 94,221 downwards.
TACATGCACCATTTATAAAAAGAATGCGATTAGAAAGAAAGTTCTTGATTGGCCAAACACCATAACAACCATGATTGCCTCAAAACTATAACTTGTAAAAATTTATAACCAGAAAACAAGGAACTACGACTCGAACGAATCATCGAAAAAATGTGTAACTACACATGTTCATATTTGCATTACTAATAAATATTTTTGATTGTATGTTGACAAACACCAGAATTTAAGAATTTTAAATCATATTTTTTTTGGTCGCTTGTTTGAAGTAATTTATTTTCAATATCATATTTATTTTATTACAATACAATACAAGTATTCAAATAACATTTAGTCAAATAAGTAAACAAGGTCAATAATTAAATATATAAACTAGTCATTAATTTACACAATTATATTGATAGGTTTATGATCTTAAAATGATATTACCTCTTTTGTGGAGTTCATACACACAAAAACAAGAAACATATTGATATTATGTGAAGTCACTTAGTTAGATATTCAACTGTGTTGGATAGAGATAACAAGCCTAGTCAATATCTTATTTCTACTTAGCTAATTCTAGCTAAGTTGTAATTTGTTTATGTAATAGCCCGCGCTTTTTCGAATTATTAATTCGATAATCGAAACTAAATAAAAATACTTCTCATTCAATAAATTCAAAATATAGCCAAGTCAACATTTTCTTTTAAACAAATAAAAATTGGAGACGCGGCTCCACACAAATTCCATAGATAAAGTTTATCAAAATAATGAAAAACGATAAGTCTTCTTAATAAATAACATCAAATCAAATAGCACAAAATTTCCATAAACTCTGCACCCTTAAGCTTCCAAAAGTCTGAACCTGAAATATATTAAAATTATGAGCTGCAAAACCAAACAAGTAACTATCGTTCAACGGCTCATATAATATTTTCAAAAACAATTCTAAAAACTTTAAATCGATACGGAAATCTCAACAAGTTATTCAATTTTATTCCCACAGTTTTAAGTTACGGTCACACTATAGCAGTGGCACAGCTTCTATAATTCGATGGGGCCAATTTATGTCCATTATCAAGTTAAACCGAATCTTGACAATGTATCTATGTGTTCCGGAACGTGCGTAAACTAGTTCTATGAATCTGTGATTTGATACGCAACTAAAACTGGAGAGTTCTAAAATATCTTTTCAAAATTCTATTTTTTGATATCTCATTTTTAAAAATTAAAACAATTAAATAAATCGAACAGAATAACTGGATAAAACAGATTTAATAATTTAGTGAGCAATGAAAAGTCACTTACCTCAAAGTTGACACTAAAATCCAAAATTAACAACACGAACAAGTCCTATAATTAATAGAGCACAAAATAATTAACAATTTGACACGCATTTAAATCACATAACAATTTGATTACAAACTTTAATAAATAACCACATTAATACGTGAATGTTATAAAACTATTATATAAGAATAATGAACAAGAGAGAGTTTGAAGGGGAATAGATGATTCTCATTTCATACTTTGATGTATCTTATACAATCATACAACATGCTTTTATATATGCTTTTGAGATACAAGTTACAAGAAATGAAAAGCCAAAAGTTTTGCTAATAAAAGGCTAAAGGTCTAAATAACAAGAAGTCAAAGGACAAGATAACAAAAGGCCAAAAGACATCCATATAAATATATTATTTACAACACTCTCCATTGAATGTCCGTTATATAAAATAATGTCTCATTACAGCTTTACTGGAAAAACCCATATGGGAGAAAAACCACATATAAGAACAAGAACATATTTTATAATATGCGAGTGATGCTGCCTCGTTAAAAGTCTTACCAGGAAAACCCAATGGGAAAAACCATGGTTAAGAAAAAAAGAGTGAAGCGCACTTTTGCTCCCCCTCATGGCAATAACACATAATATTTTTGAGTTGACGAGATCTAATGTTGTGAAATTCTCAAATATAGATGTTTGGATCACCTTAGAAAATAGATAATTGAGGTATGCTTCCTTAAGTTGTGTAGCTATCATCTGCTGAAAGAGCTTATGTCCTGGTGGAAGATCGTAATCTTGTCGTGTTAGATTAATCTCGTAATGTTGTACTGAAATTTCAACTTCAGCCATATATTATCTTGGATGTCGAAATAGTTTGCAATAATTTATAGCAACACAAAAATATCCAATATATTATATATAAATATTCGAATTCCATATTATTATAATTGGAGTGAATACTTTGCTCCTGCAAAGTTAACTTAATTTCTTTTTTGAATAGGTTAGTAGAGATCGAAAAACGCGTCTTTAACGCGTCTTTATGTACTTTTAGAATTCTAATACTTTCAAATTACACCTGCTTTAAAACATGCTAATAAATTCATTATGCAGAGACCCATATAATTAATAAAATAAATCAATATTTTCTTTCTTTCAATTGTTCACAAAAATCAATGTATTATATTTCTTCAGGAAGAAGATTCATTTCAATTTGTACTAAATAATTATGTATTAATTAGAAAGGATGTCACAAATATGTTTATCGTGTATTTATAATCCTTCTCGAATTTTCAATGTTCACCTATAAAAATATAAAAATATATTTCTCTTTCATTGTATAACAAAAATAACATAAATAAATCCATGTATTTTGATTAGACGGTGCAACTCATTTCAATATTAATTAGAAACAAATTCTAATTTCCATCTACTCTGACCAGAGATTTCATGAGTTGTCACCTATAATTCAACATACAAAAATAATAGATATTTTATTCCAGAATAATATTGTGTCAAGACACTAGTCCAAATCCCCTTTCAATTTAATAAGGACAATGTTCTCGAGAATTTGATATACTGCTTCAAGCAGTTAAGATCCTTATAGGACACGCTGTCAAGTGGGTAACTTAAACAAAATCCTTCTTATATTGCCAACTTATTTAACAAACAAATAATTGTATCCACCATAAGATATTATTTCTTCTCATAACCAATACAAGCTCATCGTATAATAACTATTTGAGCTTTACATTCACATTTTCTAGATCTTCATTTTGTTTTCACGTAAATAATCATGCATATCCCACTGACTTGATACCTTTAAGTGTATGAACTGCAGTTTCAAATATATCTATATTTTAATAAATAATGGCTCTTAGAGCGCACTACTTTCACAATTTCATTTGTGCGGACTACAGGTCCAAATATTTCTCTTTGTACTTGTCTCAATTATTTTTCTTATTTTCTTTGGCCAATTTTGTCTATATTCTCTAGTAGAGTTTGATTCATGATCCTCACTTACAACCTCAAGCATTATGTTAAACATATATCATTGATATCGATTTGATTAATGGTTCCATTTTATTTTGAACATGACATAACATTTTAGGTACCTCTAATTCTTCTTTATTTTGTCATGTCTATAACTCTTTTAGAGATTCTTCATAATTGACTTGTCAATCTACCCATTATCAATCATTGCTCCCTTTTATTTTCGAAGTTTTTTTCCCAGTATGAAACCTTCTTGCCTATCAGGCTTCGGGCGTTATTTAGACATATTAGCATCTTGAGGTTGTCATTCTGGGACATTTAGATTTCATTGGAGCATTTGTAGCTGGTGTATGTGATATGCGTGTTATTTCAGGTCAGTATAAAATATTCAAATGAATCGTCTTATGAACTTCAGGTTCACATTCTTGAATATGAGGATCGAGATGAGACAATGATAATTCATTTCTATAAATATATTCACCGGCTATTTCTCTCTCTCTGATTTTGAGTAAACAGACTCTCTAAATGGAGTCATAAATATATACACATAGACGCTTCCAAATGCACTCATATGTGATATATATCCAATTCAAAATTCAATTTTAATTATTATTGTGGCGGAATAATCTGAGCTGACCAATAATTTGTTTATGATAGGAAGAAATTATTTTAACTTATTTATCTGATGTGAATCCATTAATATTTGATATAAAATACTCAATAATTTTGCATGGATGAAATAATACACATCGAGAGATTTACCAACATTATGTAAGTGCATAACTTAAATAATCAACCTCGTTTATTTCAGGCAGTGAGTTAATAATAACCAGACATATAAATAAATTGTTCATAAAATATCTCAATGATCTACATTAGGATATTTTTATCTCATGTCATATCTTTATTAATATATTCTCAAAGATGATATATCACTACTATATTTTTATCGATGATCAGTTTTGCCTTACAAACAAATAACATGTGTAACACTGAGAAGAATCTACTAGTTCTTCAATAAAAGTCCATATAAAATTTTAATCACTATTCACATCTTTATGAAACTAGGATGATTTAGCTAGTCATATTAAACTATGATGTCAATAGTAAACTTCTGGTTTTACTTCAAAATCCATTCAATCATTTTTACGTTTAGTATAAACTAATGGAGGATATTGAAATTTTTCTCCAAATTACTTTTAGTGCTTTTGGTTATACTCAAAATTTAAAGGCACTTAGTGTCTCCATGCGGTCATTTATATCAAATAAAATTCTTCAATCTTTTGGAAAAATATAATTCCATTAATAATATATATGTTCTTCTACAATAGAATGTAATCGGGGTGTAAAATAATGGTTAAGTCAAAATATATATGCTCTTCAAGAGTCTTATATTAAGAAACATATGATCAGGCATCAAATATATAATGTTCCCCCTCTGGATGACTCATATTCAATATATAGTATTGACATTAGTTATCATTATTATAATCAAGAGAAACATTTCTTATACACATGATAAGAACATGGTCAAATGTTAATAATTTTTAAGATCATTACTACAGACATGGTCTATATCTTTCGATTTCTAATATTATCTCATTCACTTCAGGGAATGAAACAATATTATTTATTTGCAATTCATAACTTTTCCATCAATAATTTGAATTTAATCAACCACGTGGAGTCACGATACCAACTCATAATTTTAGTAACTCGGCTATATCTGCGGGATACATATCAGCATTTTATTCATTCAATTGAGATCTATTATATTCATACGTTACTAATTATATTATTCCTTATATAGATTCATCCTTCAGAGATATCATAACTTTTAACAGAACTCAAATTTGAAATATTATATTCATATATATTATTATTATTATGGAATATTTTGATAAAAATTATAATCAAGTGCTTAAACGCATATCATTTACTCTACTGTTCATATCCATAAAAACAAATATTAATCTATATCCTTTATGAATTTCACAAAAACTAAACATATCAAAAAGTGTCATAAAATAAAAATTTATTTGCATAGAGATAACTTTTGGTTGTTATTTCGTACAACTTCATGTTGCAATCATTTATTATCATTTTATCTAAAAAATTAATGTCAAATAGTTGCCGATAATATCAAGATCATTTCATTTGAGTGATAAAAGTTCTCATTTATAAATGCTAATAATGTTATATAAATTAACTATAATTTATAAGAGACATATTGTGATATTGAATATTATCATCTATAAAAAAAACATCACATAAAACTTCACAATATTAAATTCCTACTTACTTGGAGCATTCATAATATATAATTTATTTTAATATGTGAGTAAGGCAACTTAATAGAAATGGAATAATGTGTGAGGACACAAGTCATCTTGTATAAATCATAATACGTCTAATTATTCCACTAATTTAAATTTTGTGACCTCATAAATCTTGTTTTAACATAACTTTTTATAATCATTTCCTCATATTACATAGATCTAACATATCATTATCTATGTATATGCACTCAAATCATATTGTAACAATTATAAAATTTTGCATGAATTTTAAAGAGGGATAGTAGATACACACAAGAACAAACTAGTTTTAATATGAATAATTTAATATTCATGCCACAAATACAAAATGAAACTTAATTTCTTAACATATATGGACATTTCAACAAGATTTCATATATTGACTTACAGAATAAACTTACTCCAAAAATAACATAACCATATGTAAAAATTCAGAATTAACATTTTCGAAAATAGACAATTTACATCATGTAAAAGACTTTATTTCAAGATATGTAAAATATGAAACTTATAGAGAATCAAACAATTTTTCCAGAATGTTAAAACTCTTAAAAAGTGAATTAGTAACGAATTCAGACTAAATTAAAATGTGAGCTGCTATAATTGAAAAACAATAAGCTCCTGAACAGATTCTAATTTACACTTTTAAAAATTAATAAACATCATAAAAGGCAGTAAAATATGATTATAACTTAAAGGTTTAGAAAAGATCTTTCCGAATTGATATTACACATAATTTTCGGATGTAAATTCAATTTTATATAATTTTTCAAAGTTGTAGTATCATATTTCCAAAGTCACACCAACAATGTATACATATGGCACAATTTCATAAACGTACATGTAGAATCTCAAAAACCCTAGACTATGAAAGTTGTAGACAATTAAGATATCTTTCCGAAAAATCTAAAATCATTCAATTCTGAGGTAAAACAAATTTAATATGATTTTTACGAGAAATATTAATTAGCATAATTCAAACATATAAATTTAGACTAATATCATGAAAATAAATATAGTGATAAAAGGGATGAGTACCTTAATTAAAATCTTAATGTATGATTATCAATTCTCTAAAATTTCAAATTCGCACCTTAAGAATCCTTGAAGTTTAACTTGAGTATTAAAAAGGACCTTGAATCTCACTTTTGTTTCCTTTTTTCTTCTTTCCTTTTCCTCTAAAATTGAACCACTAGCTAGTTATGGCCGGAGACAATTGAAGCTTCCAAACTAATCGCAAGTCCACAATAATCAGAGAGCAAATCCTCTTCTTCCCGGCAAGAACGATCATGCTGATAACGTGTTATAAAACTATTATATAAGAATAATTAACAAGAGAGAGTTTGAAGGGGAAGAGATTATTTTAATTTTATACTTTGATATGTCTTATACAATCATACAACATGCATTTATATAGGCTTTTGAGATTCAAGTTACAAGAAATGAAAAGCCAAATGTTTTGCTAACAAAAGGCTAAAGCTCTAAATAACAAAAAGCCAAAGGACAAGATAACAAAAGGCCAAAAGACATCCATATAAATATATTATTTACAACAGTGAATGAATTTATTTAGCATATAACCAACACTTAGGGCTCATTTGTTAAATCTGAACAAATATTTCTCAATGATTGAAATTCCTGAATGAATTATAAATCTGGACCATAGAGAATAGTGTCATTTGATCAAATAAAGTTAAAATATATGAACAATAATATTTTCATTTTTTGAAATCTAAATTATTTAAATATCAAAAATGGTATGATTTTAAACTATATATAATAAGATTATACATGATATGATTTTTACGATATTTTTAGATTTTAATAATTTTAAAAAACATGTGTACTCATTTTTTTAGATTGGAGAATTAATTATATGAGGTTTATTCTAATTTAAGTGATTAAATAGTACCTCATTTGACATTTAACCTATTTAAAAAATTAAAATTACATATTTATTAAAAAATTATAAAAATAATGAATAATATAATTTTATATTATTACAAGATATTTAAATAATAAATTGATAAATATAATTATAATTTTATATGTTACGAATGTAATAAAAAAATTAATTTGGAGTAAATAACATCAAAATAAAATAAATTGAGAAGTGATGTATACCTTGTGTCTTAATTTTATGAACCGTACAGTTAGAATTTTAAGTCCATCTCGTTCAGAAGAATATTGATTCTTCGGAAGATATGAATATTAAACAAATAGTGTTAACCATTCAAAGCGTACTCGTCCAGATCATTCGGGGTGGTTCAGGGGTTATCAAATGAGCCCTAGCCTTAATATACACAATAACACGTAGGAGAGAGTTAGCACATATATTACTTGCAGGGTGACGATTAAAGAGCTGGCCAAGTTAATAAATATACAAATGAAATCTTTGGCCGGGTACCTGCAATCACTAATTCAAGTGTCAATATTTTATATTTTATATATACATTAAGCCTGTAACTAGTCATGGCAACTCTAATATACATAATTTTAACAACATGTTACAGTGAATAACATACTGTATATGTACTTTTTATTAAAACAAATAATCAAATCGGAAAGTATTTACATGAGCATTAATTCAATCACAATTTAATTATACATTAACTTTCACATCATAAAATATAGCATGCATAATTAATATATATATAATGAAAATACTTTTCTTACCAATAAATAATTAAAAGTGAAATTTTATAACTTAAAAATCATAAGCATACATATAACTTACTGGGTTAACAAACAAGGAGCACGAAAACAATCTGACATACATATATTAATATGTTGGCACCTAGTAAAATAAACATATAATCATGATTTATGCATGGTCTTCTTTTTAACCAACCAAAACGATATTCATTATTATATATACAAAGATGCAACACTAATCTCATATACACATGCATATATAAAAATCATGGATAGCATAGTAGTCACTCCAAGCATGCATATCAAAATATTTAAATAGAGAAGACGAATACCTCTTGATGAAAGTTTCTGTACAATTCTTTTGTGATTCTATAAGAATCTTTATATAGGCACACAAAATCCTAATTTAGTTAGATAACTCAAATTTATTTTTAAAACATGAAAGACCTCTCCAAGTAATTCTTTAATAAAGAAAATAATTGATGCACATACAATACCGAAAATAAAATGATACTAATCAATTAAAATATTTTACACCTCCTTCCATTATTAAATAAATACTTGTAAAAAAAGTCAACGCTTCTAGAATCTTCTCATAAATAAATAACTAATCTATATTTACTATTTAAAATAATAATAAAAATAACATGATGTTATTTTTGATTGTATGTTGACAAACACAAGAATTTAAGCATTTTAAATCATAATCTTCTAATAAATTCTTTTGATTGTATGTTGACAAACACAAGAATTTAAGCATTTGAAATCATAGTTTTCTTAGTTGATTGTTTGAAGTAATTTATTTTCAATATCATATTTATTTTATTATAATACAATACAAGTATTCGAATAACACTTAGTCAAATAAGTAAACAAGGTCAATAATCAAATATATAAACTAGTCATTAATTTACACAATTATATTGATAGATTTATGATCTTAGAATGATATTACCTCTTTTGTGGAGTTCATACACACAAAAATAAGAAACATATTGATATTGTGTGAAGTCACTTAGTTAGATATTCAACTGTGTTGGATAGAGATAACAAGTCTAGTTAATATCTTATTTCTACTTAGCTAATTCTAGCTAAGTTGTAATTTATTTATACAATAAAGTTTGGAAAACTCTGTATACTGAAGTCATAACTGTAAATTACTTATATTATATACTTAGTACTTGGTCATTTTTATGTGTAAACTTATTTGTAGATAGGTCAAATTAATAATCCTTCTGGTATAAGTACTTCAAGAAATTTTTCATGTAGCAGGTGAAAATAAGTCCCAGGATTAAAAGTTACAGGAAGATTAAAAAATTTCTAAGTACACTTATAGCAAAATCTACTCCTTTATTATATCGAGAAGTCTCAATTTGGATGATGTTGAGAAATGCAAATAATTGATGTCAAAAAGTGTATATTTGACGTTGTGGAGAAGTATTATTAATTCATTTATGTAGCAAAGTGAAATATCGACATATCGATATTGGTGTCACATAAACTGTCATAATTGTGCGTATGTATCGAGAAGTTAGTTGTCGAGAAGTCCATTTAATATAAATAATTTGAGTGGGATTTAAATATTGACATAATGGGAACTCAAAATTAAAATTCTAATGCACTCCATGAGAGAAATTAATGTACTCGTTTTTAATTTTAATTCATGTCACATCTTCAAAAAATGAATATAATATAATTACATTTGAAATATTTATATTTAGATAACAAAAAATGAGTCCACATTAATGGTTACCTTGGTTAGAATCCTATTTATCAAATATTACATTCTGTTTTTTTAGCTAAATTGAATATTTTATAAAAGAGGGAGAATTACAACATACGCCATGCAAATTACAAATTCAAAATGATTCTGACATGGTGTGGTAAGACCCTAGCTTTCTTGGTAAACCAAGTGGAGGAAGAAACACGACATATAATGTCCCTAACCACCATATCATAAATGATGTTTGGATGTATAAAGCCTATATCAAAGAGGCAACCATTGCGTTGTTTTCAGAAGTGGTACGTGTAGACTTGAGCAGTGAGCATTAGTAGGATACAAGTAACTTGATTCGGACAGCCGCTATGAAGATTTGCAAGGAATTGATTCCATGTTTCGCACCTCGCAAGAGAAGTTGCTGCAAAAGTGGAGAGTCTATGCAAAATACTGGCAGAGTAAGGACAGTGAAGCAAGAGGTGATCTGACATTGGGTTGAATGGATGAGGCCAAATCGGTGTAAGCGGTCGCGTGTGGCCAGCCTATTGTGACAAGACAACCACGGGATGAAAGCATATCGAGGAATATACAACTTATGCCAGACCATATTCGTCCAAGGTCAAGGGACTTCAAAATGTTGGATGCTTTCCCAAATGAGCCTAGTTTTAAGTTTATGGATAGGAGTTAGGTCCCATAAAATTTTGTCCTCTTTAGTGCTATTCATGCTTGTTGTTCTTTCAAATGTGAGGATCCACTCAACCATCTCCATCTGCATACTGTGGTGAATATCAGGGAGAGAGTCCACGCCTCATTCGCGATAACAGAGCTCACCATTACCCTGTTCTGAGCAGACGGACATATGACATCATTGCGATACCAAGTGTCCAACCACAGGAATGTCGTCTCTCCATTGCCAAGAACGTAATGTAGATGTCTAAGAACTGTATGTCTTAGTTGGGTAATCTTCCTCCATATGCAAGAACGGTCATTGGCTGCAGGAATCCATAAAGAATGAGTTGTTAACCTAGTAGCTCGAACCCATTTTGCCCAAAGTGAAGGACATTTTTTGTTCACAATCTTGCAAAGTAAGAATAACAGTTGAGCTTTATTCCACTCCTTCATATCCTTGAATCATAAACCCCCTTTCTTCTTGGGTAAGCAAACTTTATACCACGCAATTTTATGACCACCTCTATCCTCCAGATTTCTTTTCCAAAGGAATCGAGAAGTGATGCCTTTTATAGTCTTGAACAGATTCTGTTCTTAGACTTGAATAATGCTGAATTGTGTTCGATTCAACCTTATTATCGAAGTACTGAAAAATGATTTGCAAATACTACATTAAATCAAATAGAAGAAAGATATACAATCCATCTCCGAGATCCATGCCAATCAAACAATTCAGGACGGAGGACTCTGAAAATTCTCACATTAAAAGCATATAGGACTGAAACACACATCCAATACCGAGATTAAATCTTTAATATTTGCCTTAGCTCCAACTCTTCAAAATTGTTCACAATTGTTCACTGTTGGGGCGTAATTAAAAACTACACACAACAATGGGGCAGTTATATAAATAATTTAACAAGAACAGGCAGATTAAACCAATTAACAAAACAAAGCACGAAGGTAAAACAAGACATATAAATTAGTAACTGTAAGGACAAGAGAAAATATAGAATACTTAGCTCTAACAGAAGCTTTACGCATACACTGATAGAACCAAACAACTGCGGAGTCGCCAAGCCTTGCAAGAAGTCTTGACTGTTCTTGAAGAGATTATTGCCCCACTACGCTGTGTTGGGTTGCAGCAATATCACTTCCAGGATAAAACAGCACAGAGTACTTCGTCCACAGATACGTAGCACTCAACAGCGACTAGCACCTCAGTTCGCCCAAAAAACCTATGCACTTTATATATGCGAGGTAGGAGAAAGAGGCACACCTCAATTTACCCGACAATCTATGCAATTTATTTTTAACTATGCAAGGTACAAGCAAGAGGCACACAAGCTAGATGCTCTCCTCAATTAGATGTGCACGCCTCAATATATAGGAATCTTGAGTTGCTCTTCTCTTATTCTACTCGATGTGGGATGTAGAGTTTTACAAAGAAAATAGAGTTTTTCAAGATGAGTTTTATTTGTTACTTATATTATTCAGATTAAATAATATTAATATTACAATATATATATATACAGTCTGATTATTTAAATAATCATTTCTCAATATATTTAATATTAATATTAAATAATCAATATAAATAAATCAAATAAATTTGCAATTAAAAGATATAAAGTACTCAATAGCATCATGTGACATAAGCATTCTACTTACACTAGTAGTTGTAAACAACACTAACACAAGATGCTATATAAACTTATTATCCTTCCTTTACAAATTCAATGTGGGACAAACCCCACATAACCCATTTCAAACAAGCAACTTCAACTCAATTTCTTTATGGATTACACTAAGAAAATGTCTTAGATCCAAACATGAAAGTTTAAGTCCTCATAGCAAGGAACAACTTCCATCAGTTAGTTTCCGGAAATTACATCAAGAACATATCAAAAATATGTCTTAAACTTTCCATTTTCTAACAATCCCCCACAAATCCATACAGAAATGCATATCAGGTTCTACTCATGACTTGTTTTTCAGAGTTGGTACCCGTCAAGGTTTGAACCATCCTAAGTCCTCTACTTCTAAGGCTACCGGATATAGATGGAATG
>QRFB01000067.1:2951-77933 GCA_008931105.1 Oenanthe javanica | reverse complement strand
TTTGGAATCAACTCTAAATTCATCATATTCTTTAGAGCACCAAAATTTAGATGACCAAGACGTGAGTGCCATAAATCAGATGATTCAACACAATTCACAGAAGGAATAACATTATCATTAATAAAATTGCACAAAACAGGCTCCAAGTTTATTAAAAATAAACCATCAGACAAATAACATTTGCCAAAAAATACACCAGTGTGTGTAATAACTACTTTATTACACTTCAAAGAAAGTTCGAAACCATTTCTAACTAAACAGCTTCCACTTATTATGTTTCTACGAATGTCAGGAACATGATGCACTCTAGTAAGGGATAGAATACGCCCAGAAGCAAACTTCAGGTCCACGTTTCCTACTCCAAGTACTTGAGCAGCACTAGCATTCCCCATCGTCACTGTCATTCCTTGAACCTGTTGATAAGATACAAACAGAGTAATATCAGTACAAATATGTACATTAGCTCCAGTATCAATCAACCATTCATTTGACAGATAAGTGGAAAGTAGTGTAGGGTTGTAGGTAACATACCCGTCATTGGTTTCAGAAGCAACAGCCTCACCAACAACCATGTTAACCACAGGCCCACCAGTGGTTGCAAGCACAGTATTAGTTTGTGCTACCACATTAGGTTTCTTCGCTTTCTTAGTAGGACAGTCCTTGCTCTAGTGACTAACCTGTCCACAAGACCAACATGGTTTGTTTGTCTTTGGTTTCTTAGCCTTGTTCTTGTCAGTTTTAGGCTTGTTATTCTCCTTCTTAGTGATAGACTTTCTTTTATGTCCTACAGTCACTACGTTCACCTTCGAACTCCCATGTTCAGCAGGCATCACATGTCCCTGTTTGGACTTATGTTGTTCATGCACAGAGATGTCCAACATCAGGTTAGTCCAGGTGATCTCTCCTTTCTGTCTTTTCGGGGAGAGAACAAACTCTTCCCAAGACTTCGGGAGCTTTTCAATCACCGACATAACCTGAAATTTCTCAGGAAGGTCCATTCCAGACTCCTTCAAAGCATGTACCAACATCTCAAACTCATGCACTTGCTCCGTCATGGATTTAGTATCCACCAGTTTAAAATCAAGGAACCTTGCCACACTATACTTTTCCAGACCTTGAGAGTCAGTATTATGGGTTTGATTCAGCTTCTCCCATAAGAGCTTAGTAGTGAAGGCATCAGATGAATAAACATCGAATAGAGTGTTCGCTAAAGCTGCCAAAATAGCAGCCATTGTCACTCCATCCTTTTAAGACCACAAAGCATAGACCTTAACAGAGTCAGCCTGCTCTTGATTTACAACAAGAGGATCATACTGCACCACCGGCCATACACCCTTAACCGTTAACCACAACTTCATCTTTTTCTGCCAACGAGAAAAGCCAGCCCCTCCGCTGAACTTATCAGGCATACCAGACAAATCAATAGGTTATGGGAAACGGTACGTAGCCCAATCAATGGCAGTAGCAGTAACCCGAGACCCAGAACTAGTAGCACTAACAATAGGAGTTTCAGTTTCATTAACCATCTTGTTAATTAACAATATATAACACAGCTAATCTCTTCAAGATTGTTGGGGCATAATTAAAAACTACACACAACAATGGGGCAGTTATATAAATAATTTAACAAGAACAGGCAGATTAAACCAATTAACAAAACAAAGCACGAAGGTAAAACAAGACATATAAATTAGTAACTGTAAGGACAAGAGAAAAGATAGAATACTTAGCTCTAACAGAACCTTTACGCATACACTGATAGAACCAAACAACTGCTGCGTCGCCAAGCCTTGCAAGAAGTCTTGACTGTTCTTGAAGAGATTATTGCCCCACTACGCTGTGTTGGGTTGCAGCAATATCACTTCCAGGATAAAACAGCACAGAGTACTTCGTCCACAGATACGTAGCACTCAACAGCGACTAGCACCTCAGTTCGCCCAAAAAACCTATGCACTTTATATATGCGAGGTAGGAGAAAGAGGCACACCTCAATTTGCCCGACAACCTATGCAATTTATTTTTTAATTATGCAAGGTACAAGACACAAGCTGGATGTTCTCCTCAATTAGATGTGCACGCCTCAATATATAGGCATATTGAGTTGCTCTTCTCTTATTATACTCGATGTGGTATAGACATCTTGAGTTGCTCTTCTCTTATTCTACTCGATGTGGTATAGGCATCTTGAGTTGCTCTTCTCTTATTCTACTCGATGTGGGATATAGAGTTTTTCAAAGAAAATAGAGTTTTGCAAGATGGGTTTTATTTGTTACTTATATTATTCAGATTAAGTAATATTAATATTACAATATATATATAGAGTCTGATTATTTAAATAATCCTTACTCAATATATTTAATATTAATATTAAATAATCAATATAAATAAATCAAATAAATTTGCAATTAAAAGATATAAAGTACTCAATAGCATCATGTGACATAAGCATTCTACTTACACTAGTAGTTGTAAACAACACTAACACAAGATGCTATATAAACTTATTATCCTTCCTTTACAAATTCAATGTGGGACAAACCCCACATAACCCATTTCAAACAAGCAACTTCGACTCAATTTCTTTATGGATTACACTAAGAAAATGTCTTAGATCTAAACATGAAAATTTAAGTCCTCATAGCAAGGAACAACCTCCAATAATTAGTTTTCGAAAATTACATCAAGAACATATATAAAATATATCTTAAACTTTCCATTTTCTAACATTCACATGTACTCGAATCATTCTAATGCAGATTTAAAAGCATCCCGTTTATCATTAAAATTTAGGGAGAGTTATTTTGCAGCATGATTAAACTCGACACATATTGTTGGTTGACACATTATTATACACCAACGGGAGATTCAAATGGTATAAAAAAAGGTACATTTTATAAAATTAGGGGTGGATCAATTACATTGATTACATTGATTTATATGAGACAGTGAACCCTGAGTTCTAATTTTACATTGGGATTCCAATGCTTCATATAAAACCCATCAGCTCCAAACAGAAATTGATCAAAATATTTTTGGGAAAAAAACGAAAAAGAAGCCCCATTATAGTTATGACGACTTGAAATCAAACTCCCACTGGAAACTTTTTGAGATCGTGATGCACGAAAACAGGAAGAGCGATGTTGGTGAGTGATGATAATGTTTCTTCAAATTGGGATTGTATGTTGTGTAATCATGTTAAGGCTCAGTGGTGGGCAGCCTGCTGAGAACAGAGTGCTCAGGTTTGTGTTCGCATTCGAAATCAAGGTGAACAAAGGCACGTTCAACTTCGGGTAGTTTCTCGATCTTTATCTGTAGACTCTCTCCTATAAAGTGAGCTTCTTTCAATGGCAGATCTTCTGGAAGCTCAATGTCAACCTATTATGAGGGGGTAGGGACAAAAAAATACCCAAATAAAAAAATGGAACTGGGTGGGAAATATTCTAAGAGCACAAGGAAATAAAACCCAGCTGTTCTTTAGACTTCTAGTAGACATCTTCGTTAAATTCACTTTCATATAGTTATGAGTTATGACTAACCTCTACAAAATATAGAACTCCAAAAGTGTATGCACGAACTGTGTCAATGCGCTTGACTTGTGGGTGTCTTATGACGAGATACGTTAGTTTCTGCAAAACTTCTGGAGGTGCTGATTGTCCCACTAATGATGCTACATCAAGAAACATCACCATAAATACAATTGAAAAAAATAGATATAAGATCAAGATATAACCAGCTATATTTCACCAAATAGATTTTCTAGTAAAGCATTAATCATTTCTGATTTCTATACAAGGCTAAAGAATCTACCTGCATTTTCCAGAACAGTTCCTGACCAGTTTGTGACTGTGTATATCGCGAGGATAATAGCACCAATTGGGTCGATCCACCAGTAAAACTTGTCACCAATAACAGCTGCAACTAATCCTACTACATTTGTTATCACATCGAAGTAGTGATCCTGCATAATTCAAGTAGGGAAATTACGCAAGTAGTTTAATTTGGGAGGTTTGAGGTTAACAGGGTAACATACCTTTGCATAGGCACGTACTATGTCGTTTCCTGAGCTTTTGCAGTAGAGCCACAAGGCAAGTTTTACGACAGCTGCACTTAGCA
Source organism: Oenanthe javanica (assembly GCA_008931105.1). Classification (NCBI taxonomy): domain Eukaryota; kingdom Viridiplantae; phylum Streptophyta; class Magnoliopsida; order Apiales; family Apiaceae; genus Oenanthe; species Oenanthe javanica. The sequence continues at coordinate 73,820 of QRFB01000067.1, read as the reverse complement.
TTATTGTGTACAACCATAGTAATTGAATTGAGTTCATTCTCTGAGGAGGATCATCTTTTATCAGTTCTTGTACGGCTTGAATCAAAACCTGAAAACCTGGAAAAGAAATATACAATAAGACAAAATTCCCTGCAAAGCAATATATTCACACTGTAAAAATGGCTTTCCGACAGGATAGCTAGTAGCTTCTCCAGGCATACAAAACACTGTTGGAATCCAAAACATTCTGTTCACAGAACTAGGTTCAAAATAGATGAGTATCGGTAAAAGCAGAATCTTAGAAGTAAGCTAAGGAAAAGGAGATGCACGACCACAAACAAAATGCGGAAAATGTATAGAAATGGGGGGAGAGAGAGAGACACCAAACTTCATGTGATGCTGTTTATCTTGAAAGAAGAATGAAAATATCATGTCATAGCACAAGTCAATGAGAGCAGTCGAAGCCTGTCAATTACTTTGAGATCCAAGAAGTTTGATTATTTCTACAGAAGCATACTGGAAAACAAAAGAACTACTAAATTGACTTTTATGTTACTTAAAAGGATCATGTACATTATAGAGTTATAAATTATGCTAATAACATATTACAATTTCACCATTAAACTTCAATGCCCCATCCGTTCAGTTTTATGTTACCTTACATTGGAGTAAGTAATATAGCAAAAATGAAAGTCAATTGCAAAATGCATCCTGAGAAGCGAATACAGGACAACAATTTAATAACACTTGCAACCAAGTATACAGTAAATGCTCTGAACTTCATAATGTAACATGGTCGTAAAGCAAAGTAACATACCAAGTGTCGCCATGATTGCAGCAAAGATAATTATTCCTACTGGCTGCACTCTCAGTTTCCCAATAGGATATCTATATATGTTTATGTTTTTCATTGACAGGTGGGTGAACCATAGTATGCCACCAGCCATTAGATCAAGTAAAGAATCCAGGGTTGAAGCTGCAATAGCTATGGATCCACTCTTGACTGTTGCATGCATCTGAAAAATGCAATATGATACGAATATTGTGATGACAAATAATTATTCGATCTAACATCATGGCAAGCAAGTAAACGATGTTTCTCAATATACAAGTTAAAACTCCAGATGTTATCAATTATCATAGCATAACTGCTTCGTGTACTGAAAAGATAGATGATAACAAATTAAGCTTATACATGATGACAAAGGATTAATCATTCATGAACGATCTAACTACTAAAACAAATTTTCAAGACTATCTAAAGACATCACTTTTGAAAGTCCGAACTGAAATTAACAAAGTGAAACATCTAGTTACCTTAAATGGCAGTAGCAAAATGTTTGCATAGTTAGAAATTCTCATTGCCCATTCTTGTTGACGTTGTTCGTCTAGATCTTCCTTATAAATTTCTTCAGACTGGACCATCAAATCCACTTTCTCAAATGATTCCAAGGTCGCAAATTGCCTTTCATAGTAATCCTTTTCACCTTCAAATTACAAGCACCCCGGCATTTATTAAGGCTCTTCTCAGAGTTATTCATTTTTGTGTAGTTAGTTTTGTAGGATTAGCATTATTTATAAAATTTAATTTTAGTGGACCTCTTCTATGTTTTATAAAAAAAATTAATGGTGAAATTTTGTTAAAAACTACTATTAAACGTCAACTAACTTAATAATTATCGTTTTATAAGCAGCAAACTATAGAATTAAGAGTTTCAATTTTATTCGTTCAAAAAAAAAAAGACTTCCAATTTTATTTATTTAATACGTCTTTAAGAAACATCATTTTAATTTAATTTTAAAGTATATTTTTCCTATAAATAAATACTTAATTTTCAAAATAAAATTTAATTCTTATTTTAAATTTCAAAAATATATATTTTTTTTTTCAAGAAAAAAGTATATAAACGCTTATTTTCTAAAGCCCCGTACATGTCCACTCGTGAACCGGACGGCGAGAGAGTTGACGTGAGATATGATTATTATACCAAAAGTCGCCTTGTTAAGTTAATTTTTTATTACAAAACTTTCTTGTGAACCACTCTTCATGTACCCTGGATTATTTGTACGTGTTACGCATATGGTTAATTTATAATTTATATATTAGTAAATGTTATTATAATAATTATATATAAATAATTATTTTAAATTTAAAACTTTAATGTAATAAGTTTAATTTTTTTTATTTTTTTCATTTCTTCTTTATTATTATTTATAATATTTATATGTGTTAATTTTTATTTAGAATTTACTTTTAGAATAATATTTTATGTATATTAATTCTTAAATAATTTTTATTTTAAATTATGTATATCTTAAATTTTATTCAAAATTACTTTTTTTAAACTACTTATAATATTATATATATATCTTTTTTAATAATTTATCCATATTATATTATTTATTTACGTTCAAATATCAATTATATTTAAAATTTATTATTTAACTATGTGTATATCAATTTTTACGTAAAAACATGTATAATGTTATATCAATATTTGATAAGGGCATTGGATACATTATGAATTCAAACATATATATGGATATCAAACTTATATATATTATATGATATAATTTACATTAATAAACTTACCATAATATTTCAAATTTTGATAAATTAATATTATCATAAATGTTATATATCACATTAATGATAATTATTAAAATGGGTTAATTAATAATATGGATCTTGTCCGAACATAAAATGAATTATCCAATTGATCAAACTAAAATTATAAATTTCATCCAAACTTAAATATGGATATCAAATTTAAGTAATGGATTATCCTGCAATTTATAATATATAGATAAGTCCATGACTAGTAATTTTTGACCATTACCTATGATTGTGTTCCCCTTTTTAGTTAAAGTCTATTAAAATATTTATATAAGTATTAATTCAATTTTAATATTTTTTAATTATTTTTATATACTAATTATTTCAATATGAATTAAAATTTAAAATTTAAATACCATAAACAATTTGATCGAATTGATTTGTTTATTATATTAATCCCGTATTTATCATATTCAAAACACTCCTTAATGTATTATAAAATTGGTTTTTATTTAAAAATACATATTTTTTTTTAATTTTTTGTATGTATTTTAAAGTATATAAAAATATAGTTTTATAATTTATTTTAAAATTTTAAATAAAAATTAAAAATATACACTATATTATTAATACTGAAAAATTAAAAGTTTGGTAGTTGACCCTTAGTCAGTATTTGGGCGGATATGTTATTTTACTATTGATGGCCTGTTTGGCTGGACTTAAAAATAAGTCATTTTGGACTTATTTTCGCGTAAAAATTTCATATTTTGATAAATGTTTTTTATACAAGTATTTAATGTATATTTGAGATTCTATAAGTTGCAAAAAAAAGTCAACTTTTTTCAGAAAAAAGTTAGGAATCTCTAATTTTGTCTTAAAATAAGTTGACTTATTCTGGAAAAAAGTTCCCCCAAACACCCCCTGAGTCTAATTTTTAGACATTAATCTCCTAATTAAAACACATTTCTAAACTTTTAAATACAAATAAAATATATAAAAATTATATTAAAATATTTATACATAAAACATTAAATAAAGTTTAAATTAATATTATAAAAATTAAAATAAATACAAATCATATAAAAACAATTGAATATTAAAAAAATCAAAATAAATTAAAGTCATATAAAGAAAATATTAAAAGAATAAAAAAAATCATTTGTGCATTGCAAAGAATATAAATTACTCCGAGGGTTGAGTACGGAGGTTAAGAAAATTATATAAAGTATTATGAAAAAGAAAAAAAAATGGATGAAAGAAAAAAAAATGAGTAAAGTTGTGAGATCAAGATTTGAAAAGGTAGAGTAAACTAGTGGGTGTGAGTAAATTTTATAATATAAAAATTTATTATTTTTTAGAAAGTTTTGAAACGTAAAGAATTGAGTTGGGAAAGTGTAAAGAATTGGTTGGAACAGAGAGTACTATTTATTAATAGAAATATAAAAAATAATATATATAACTATTTTTTATGCATCTTAAAATATGTATAAAAAAGTAAAAAAAATATGTTTTTTTAAAGCGAGAGTGAGTAATTAATTTATCACAAACAATTTTTTATCATAAGATAATCATTTTTAGTTATAAGAGATAACAAATTCACATCAAAAATTTAAAAATGTTTAATCGATTAAGTGATTTCGTAAATTTAAAATGTAAATGTTTTGATAGGTAATATTTTTCTTGTAATCTACTTTTTCTGTAACTCCATCTCTGTTAGCATTTTTCATATTTAAGTTTTTTCACGATATTTTATTTTTATTTTTCCTTCTCCGGATTCTTTTCATATAAATAAATTCTAGAATTATGGTGTCATTTATTTATGATATTTGAAAATAGATTCACTGCAAAAATGATTTTTAATGGTAAATATACACACACAAAAGATATAAAATAAATAAAATTCTCTGTGAACTGTTTTAAAATATATGTAAAAAATAATAATTTTATGAAAATATTATAAATAAATAATATAAACAAGTATTAAAAACGGATGAGATGGAAGATTCTGACGGAATGGCTAGACCACGCAAAAACCACGTGCAAAACGCGAAAACATGCGGCAATGGCACAAATATTAAGAAATGACTAAACAGACATTATTTATTAGAGAGTCTATCCCTCCACGGCGGTTTTTTTATAAGTCGTTTCGATTTTTGACAAATAGTCTTGAATATATAATAAAATAATTATTAATAATTTTTTTTAATTAAAATATATAATCAATATTTTAATTTAAAAAGTATTTTAAAAAATAATTATTTTTACTATATAGTCAAAACGCCTAAATATATGTACAAAATGTTAGAACGATTTATAAAAAAAAATGGAGGGAGCATTTTTGAATATTCAACCCATAATTTTTATAAAAAATAACAGATAATTTCTTAATTATTTCTCATCTACCTGAAAAGAATCAACCTTCCTTTCTATTTTTCAAATACTCCCTCCATCCCATTTGATTATATTAACATTATTCAGAAAATGACACTCATATTTTGAACAATGTTAAGAATTAAACGAGATATTATATTTAGCAATAAAGTTAACTTTTTTAATTTAAATCTCGTCAATAAATGTTAATTTATTCAGAAAGATATTATACGTTAATCAAATAGAAAGATCAATTGAATTAGTTTAATATATCTTAAATTGCAATGATTTTAGTTCATTTCATATTACAAATACTAACCAAAAATATATCTATAGGAGAAAGTAGAAACTATAAATAAACTTGTAATACTGAAGGCTTATAAATTAGCTTTAGAGGAAATTGAAGTAGCCCATAAACCAGAAATGTATACATAAATATGGAAGTTTACACAGAACTGAAGTGGAATGTTTTACATAATGATTAAAATTTATAGCTGTTCTTTCCATATACGGCCAGCAACTTTGAGTTTCAACTCCTGTCTATCGCCACCAGAAAAAAATAGTGCCATGCTTCTTTGAATACACAGTCCATCTAGACTGTCTCGAACTGTTACGTGACTATCACGAATGCTCCTCGGAACCCCTTGCCATGTCAATTTTCTGCCGTGTCCGCCAACTTCTAGGCTATAACTAAATTTTTTTGCATCATGATCATCGCCCATAAAGCGAAGGAAAGCCATGTAAACAGGAGCCATTCCTATATGAAAAGCCTCAAAATGCAAGCAGAACTGATGGTTGAAACAGTTGAAAACCTATACCAAGCAGAATTTATTTTAGTAAAAGTCAAAAATAAATTTAAAATAGCAAGTTCTGTGATTTGTACACAACTACGCATAACACATCAATCCTTAAACTAGAATTTATTATGTGTTATACTCATATGGATAAAGCATAAAGGTATGATATGTACAATCACGGAAATTCATTAGATATGAAATGTACCTTTGCCTAGTGACAATGGTAAAATATTTCCTAAATGCTAAGAAAATTTGAATGCTGCATGAGACTCATTGCCACATTCCAAGTACATAAGTTTGGATGTCATATTATTAATTAAAGAATTGCAGAACAAGGTTCAAAGATAACTTTTTTTAAGAGTATTGTGCTGGAGGAGGTCCATCAGGAAGTAGTAATACCATCAGAAAATTGCCTGAAGGCATGGAAGCATGTGAGTTTCAAGAGAGAAAGAACTGGATTCACTGATTAAAAATGACTATAACGTCTCTAGTCAAAAAAAAAAATTTGACAGTGACTGTAGTCATAACTGCTAAGAAATAATGTTCTTACTATAAAGAAATTATTGCATTCTCTTTAATACATGATGTGGCGCCTGATGTAGACAACCTTATACAGGTAAAGCATTATTGTTAATGAACTTGTGCAAATACACATTAGTCGATAATGCTTTCGGGAATATTTCCACATATATACTAATTTAACAATTTTGTAACTTTGCCTTTTCCTTTTCTTGTTTGTTTCTAGTGTTAAATACTTATGTAGATATAAACAGAAGCACAACACCAACAAATATATGAAGAAAATTGATTCTAATATTTTTAATAATAAGAGATGCAAATATGCAATCATATATTCATGCTGAGATGGTGTTTGTTCCCAATTAGCATTACCATGCAATGATGAAAATGATATGGGTTGCTTAGTGACATAATTACATTGATTCAAATATTTAAATGCTGTGAGTTGCTAAGATGTAGAATTCACATGACACTATCTTCCTTCATGTATACATGTATAGATGTATGTAACTTGAGTACCAGAGCATCAACTTGATGACACAACTCCACTATCCGCACCACATTATCATGATAGAGCCATTCAATCAAGTACAATTGTATGTACGACAAGAGATCTTAGCATGCATGGATATCTATATTCTAACAATCCAGTTCTAGCCTTAGGCTTAAATGCGATCAAGAGAGGGAACTTATAGGGAGAGAACTCTTACAGTCAACATCCATGTAGCATTCTCCACCTCGTGAGGGTTAGCTTTGACATACCGGTAATTAAAGGTGCTTCCATCATGCATGTCAACATTGTGATCATCCTTGAGATGTTTAACAAGGAATATGATATCACCAGTAATAGGGCATTCAGCTCCAGCATAAGGGCAATTATATGGGCGATATCTGAAAGAATAATCCTAAACTGAGCAATTGATGCAATAATTGCAATTTGGCAATAACCAGATTCGGTCAAGCAAGGGTCAATAAGATCGTACCTGCAACTTTGTTCATGCCTTAGCCTGCTGTGGTAGGAGTATATTCCTTCACAGCCCAAAAAATGGTACTTGCATGGCAATTCCAGTGACTCTGCAACTTTCTCCAAAGCCAAACACCTAATATTTCCAAGTTCTTCGCGGCAAATTGGGCAAATGTTGTGTACTTTAGCCTTACAGCTTTGACATAATGTGTGACCATTGGGACACTGCAACCAGAATAGAAAATGATAAGAGAGTTCCTGATATTTTTTCACTAGGCATGTGCCATTAAACAAACTGCCCAAGTGTAGTTGTTTCCTAAAATAAGGTAATGTGGATTCAAAATGGATTCCACCATAATGTTTTTGTTGTTCCCACAAAAAAATAAGATATAAATTATTAATTCTAGGTTAGGTGGCACAGGAGGATCCAAACACTATCATTCTTACCATATAAAGCAGCTTCAAATGAGAAGCAACGTGTAGATATATTTTCTGTCACAACATTAATAAAGCACAAAAATAAAAACCCAATGATCATAGTTGTCAAGGCGCCCAGGTGAGACTAGGCGACAGCGTACCGCCTAGCCGTCTAGGCGATNAACTGACATGGGCCTGGCTATTTTCTGCAGAAGATTAGTTATGTCTTCATTGCATCATGAAGACATCCATGTCTATAAATAAATGATGTTATTCTTTTAGCATTCTTGATTGCAACATCAAATGGTTTGTTTATAGCTGCCTATATCCTCCAGCATCAAATCTATGCAATGAGCAGCGCAAGGAGTCCAAAACATATTTGGAAATCTTTCTGTTGTTAGTAACTGACATGGGCCTGGCTATTTTCTGCAGAAGATTAGTTATGTCTTCATTGCATCATGAAGACATCCATGTCTATAAATAAATGATGTTATTCTTTTAGCATTCTTGATTGCAACATCAAATGGTTTGTTTATAGCTGCCTATATCCTCCAGCATCAAATCTATGCAATGAGCAGCGCAAGGAGTCCAAAACATATTTGGAAATCTTTCTGTTGTTAGTAACTGACATGGGCCTGGCTATTTTCTGCAGAAGATTAGTTATGTCTTCATTGCATCATGAAGACATCCATGTCTATAAATAAATGATGTTATTCTTTTAGCATTCTTGATTGCAACATCAAATGGTTTGTAGCTGCCTATATCCTCCAGCATCAAATCTATGCAGTGAGCAGCGCAAGGAGTCCAAAACATATTTGGAAATCTTTCGGTTGTTAGTAACTGACATGGGCCTGGCTATTTTCTGCACTTAGGCGGACTAGGCGGAACTATGCGGACTAGGCGGAACTATGCGGAACTAGGCGACGCCTAGGCGGATCTAGGCGACCACTGTTCATCAAAAACCTAGGCGGGGTGGACGCATAGCAATTTTCTACCTCCTGGACGCCTAGGCGACGCCTTAACAACTATGCCAATGATATGGATTATAATATAAATTACGCATCTAGTCTATCTTTCTGCACAGAGATTAGAAAAACACTCCCCCTTGTAGTGTATTTTTCTACATACTATGATTTTAATTGGTTCTTTGAATGAGGTAGCAGGAAGTGTTAGCCATCAAATGAAAGTAGCCCCTCTACGAATATATATACATATTTACATGAAAACTTACAAACTTCTCTAAATATTAAAATTATTTGAGGTTTTACAAATAAATTAATTTTTAAATAAACTTTTTATTATGATTCTGCACCATTTATTATCCATTTTTTATTATGGTTCTGCAGAATTTAGTGAAGGTTTTCATTTGAAGGATAGCCTATATATACATAAAATATTATAGGCTTATAGCTATTAAATTAAATCTATATGATATAAAGTTCCACAGATATCAATTAACTTTTAAGCCATAGTTGTTAAGGCGTCGCCTAGGCGTCCAGGCTGTAGAAAATTGCTATGCGTCCACTCCGCCTAGGTTTCTGTTCAGGTTTCTGATGAACAGTGATCGCCTAGATCCGCCTAGGCGTCGCCTAGTTCCGCATAGTTCCGCATAGTCCGCATAATTCCGCCTAGTCCGCCTAAGTGCAGAAAATAGTCAGGCCCATGTCAGTTACTAACAGCCGAAAGATTTCCAAATATGTTTTGGACCTTGCGCTACTCACTACATAGATTTGATGCTGGAGGATATAGGCAGCTACAAACCATTTGATGTTGCAATCAAGAATGCTAAAAGAATAACATCATTTATTTATAGACATGGTTGTCTTCATGATGCAATGAAGATGGCTTTGATGATTTGTATTAGACTATTAGTTGCTTAATTTGTATGCTCAAGACTTATTTCATGTTGAATTTTAATTTATCTACTAGATTTTCTTTTGAAATATAATTAGAATGTTATAATTTTTATTTTGGTATAACATATAACTGTATGTATATATTATATATATAATAAATAAATAATATATATAACTAAACGTATAATCCGCCTAATGGACGACTAGGCGGGCGCCTAATCGCCTGGACGGCTAGGCGGTACGCTGTCGCCTAGTCTCTCCTTAGCGCCTTGACAACTATGTTTTAAGCTTCTCAGTTTGAATCATATATAGTATACCTGATTGATGGGAGGGTACATTGAATTCCAGCATACAGGACAATCAAGTAACTCGTGCATGGCACTGTTCCCATTAACAGTGTTAGATTTGAGGCAAGCGGAACCTCTGTTTTCCACATTTGCAGGTTCTATATCATAACCACCTGATGTAATACAAGACTCGGAAATTTCCTGATAGATACTGCCTCCAGGAGCCATCTTTATGTAGTAACTACCCGAAATGAATAATACACTTCTGGTTATTTAATTTCTGGTGCCTTTGGAAAGCTCCTATCAGACACAAGCAACAAGAACTATGTATACAAGAAGCACATATATTGTGTAAAAATGATTGTATTTTAATTTAACTTAATATGATGGGATTCTATTGGATAAACCCCATTTACCCTAAGAACACTTTGCAATGACTAACACTTAAAAATTTGTCCAAGTATATTAAGAATACAGAATCAACTAACTGAAGGAGATAATCTAAACTGGTGCAAGTGCATTACTTATGCAGTAATTCTTACATGAGATAAACTAACATGGTTCACAATTAAAGCTTACTGCATGACCACGGGTATTTTTCCCAAATTTTGATGGACCACATTATACCACCAATTAAGTGGTCAGGGACCAGCAAAATTGAAATATACTCTATCAAGGGGAAAAAATGAAATATACTTGCAATTTACAAAAATGATGAAGTAAGAAGACAGGTGTTATATTTTGGCTTAAATACCAAATGATATTTAGAATTGATACCCTTAAGTCTTAATCACATCATTGTGATATCTATCACAATTACGAAATGAAAGTACTACTCAGGAGTTGTGCGAAAATCGAGTGATATTAAATAACTATCTAGGCTCATCAATGATCTTTATAGCAACATTACTTATTGTTAATTAGCAAGACCTTTTGCACTTGTTCTGAACAGATGAGTTCATATGGTCACATATTTTGAAATTAAGCATTGATCATCAATAAGTGTGAAATATAGGGTCTTGCAGTCAAAACACTCCATAGCTGTGCACAATCCACACTAAAAGAGGTTGTTTTGTTAATAACTTATGTATACTATACATTGCCTTGGAAGGCTTGAATTTCTTTCTGTTTGTGATAGATACTTATTTCTCCATTCTCATGTAACTATTACATTCAGAATTAATATAATAGTTTATAAATTGATACAGAATCTCTAGATAAAGTATCTAGAAATTATAGAGATGCAAAATCATATCTTAGAGGACAATGGGTGATGTAAACACACTTGAATGAGCTATAGTTAATAGCTTCAATACACGGACGCTTCATTTTGCATCGAGTACCCAAGACAAATACTCAACACTCGGACATAAGTATGGAAACGACACTTATTTTAGGCCCAAAACATGAAAAAACTTTTAAAAAATTGTCGAGAGGCCGACACTTGGACATGAATCCATGTTGGTCACTGCCAACCGAGTCCACGTCAAGCCTACAATCATGAACAAAAACTATATACTAATTTTACTCGATCATCTTGTATATTAATTAGATATCTAACCACATCATGTAAGATGAAGAGCATAATCAATACCAAATTCATTTCGTTTTAAAAGATACTCCCTTCGTCCTGAATTACTTGTCCACTTTGACTTTTACGTGTATTTTAAGGTGTATTATTCACAAATAAAAAAATTAAAAATAATTTATCTAGCTATGCGTTCAATGCACCTTAAAATACCCGTAAAAGTCAAAGTGGACAAGTAATTTGGGATGGAGTATGTTTGCAATGTGAAAAACCATGTCAAAATAACAAGATAACAATACTCAAAAGCATAAACCTTTTTATGATGATGCAACCAACCAGAAGTTTGGTCACTTATCTAGTGACATTTACATAGCTCTAGTTATAACATGTATAAGCAATTTCATAGTAATCCCGAGAATTCATTTTTTAACACTGAACTGGAAGCTTATTAAAAAGGTTAACAAAATTCAAGGGAATTAAGATATCCTCTAGAACACTACATATAGTGTATTAGTGTGTGTGTCAATCGGACTTAAATGGGCTATAGTTGTACTTGGGCTTGTTAGTGCTAGACTAGCTTGGGGGCCAGTTCCATATAAGAAGATTAAATGGCCATGTCTACATATGTAGTGTTCTAGAGGAGGGGAAGGCATCAAGGAAAATGCTATTGTCTTTCATTTCAGTTTAACATTTTATTTCCCAGTCTTTCAGTTTAGTTTTTACTTGTCTTTGTAATTTTCATTTCCAGTACTTCCTTTCAGTTCATTGTCATCTTAATTCCCGTACTTGAATTTTGTTAACGTTTTTAATCAACTTCAAATTCAGTGTTATAGAATGAATTCTCAGAATTTATGTGAAATTGCTTATATATGTTAACCAGAGCTAGGTCAATGTCCCCAAGTGACCAACCGGAAATGACTAAGGAGTTGGTTTCAAAACAAGCACAAAAAAAGATATACACATATGTATTTATGCCTGTATCATTAAAATCATTATGCAGCATGTAAACTAAACTATTCAGAGCAAGAACATCAGTTTTAGCTTGTTCACAAAAATCAAGAAATCCAAGAAGTACAAAAATAATCAAAGACCCATTAAAATCTAACATCAAACTATAAAAAAGAACACTACTTTAAGCATCAATCTAACAAAATATGAGAAAAACAAAACAACCCAGATAAGAAAAGAGCAAGAACTAACCAGATAAGTAATACCCAGATGAGAATGAAGACAGAAGTGACAAACTAATCAAAAGTTTTATATATATGTAAGTATCAATAATTGATTGCGTGTATTTATTGGGGGGCTAGTAAACACTAAACAGTGTCAGGGGAAAAAAGACAAACTTCTTGCAACTAGCTTAACCTACCTTTGAATACCTTCTATAAATTAACTGGAAAATCAATTGAACATGGCTTTTTGGATTTAAATTCTTAAATTAATTTTTTTGTAATTATATTTTTAAATTATATAATTTTTTGAATTAAAATTTTTAAATATTTTTATAATTGTGTCCTCCGCTATGATTTTAGGTTTAAATTCTTAAATATATTGTTTTTAAATATTGTTTAAGGACCTAGACTTAAAAATCATACAAATTTAGTATGTTTCAATTTATATTGTAAATGACTATATAAATATGTGTATTTGTCGGTATGAATGTAGTTGGATGAAGCGACGAGGAGTCAGGAAGAAGTGAGAAAATGGGAGAAGTGGTGGGTATGACGTTGGTTTCGTCACTTAATCCAAACGGCAGCCACTAAGTATATATGGAATCTTCGATATATATATATATACATGGATGAGATTGTGGATTGATTATGGGGGGAAGAAAGTAGATAAAGAGGAGGAGAAAAATGGCGGTTCCAGGCGGTGTTAGCGTACTTTCTGGTANATATATATATATATATATATATATATATATATATATATATATATATATATATATATATATATATATATATATATATATATATATATATATATGAAATGTAGTATGTATGTGAGTTTGAGTAAAATTAGATAAAAATAATATTATAAAGAAAAAATTATAAAAATGTAACTATATTCAATTCATTGTTGTCGTATCACAATGCATTAGAATTGTCACATAAGTGACATTAGACTGATCAACATCCATATAAACAAGATTCTAACATCCGTTAGAATCTTTTTTACGGAAACACCTGAATCGGAAAATTTTAAAAATTAAATTACCTAAAATATAGAAACTTTATGTACCTAGACAATAAATCAGTAATAGTTCAGGTACTATTCAATTTATTTTCCCTAATATGAAATCAAATTTTACCTGGTAAACTGGTCGTCCCAACGCTCCAGTTAAGCATAGTAACTGATTCCAACCCTCCAATTAATGTGTCGTCTTGGTTCGGGTAGATATATTTGTTAGTTGAACGCTTTATATATACTTCTACATATTTATAAATAGTTAAACTTATGTGACCAACATATATTTGTTAACATTATAAATATATGTAAATTATGATATTGATAATAAATTATTTTTAAGTCTCACCACTTGAGGGTCTCCTAGGGTTTACATCTCTGCAGCCGCCTGCCTCCTCCATCGACATAATTCGCAAGCCTTTCACCGCTTTTTCCGATGGAGAGTCCCAAATCCTTTATTTCTGTTTTCTTCAATAAACTTTTTTTTTTTTGAGAAATTGTATTTACCAATTTAATTTGTTTGGTTTATTTTTTAGATCTAAAATCACTGGAGTTTCGGGTTTTCTGTCATTTCAATTCAAGTGGAGCTTATTGGATTCGGGAGTGACCGATATCTCTAATTGTGGTTTCATATTTCAGATCTAAGTTTTTTATTTGAAATTTCAATTTCTTTATTCTCCTTGGTGAAAGAGTCTTTATTCTCTCATTTATTGTGAGAATTGATTCTGATTTAGTGATGAAAATTTGTATTGGATTGCATTTATTGTCGATAGCTCAAACGAGTTGTGGCGAAGGGATTATAGGTAAATATATCATCTTCAACATATCAAGATCGTTGCATGAAGACTGACATCTATTTTATGTTTGTTCGACTCAATCGTTTTTATAGATGTCTTATGACTTTTCATTATTGAATTAAATCCATTTTTCTTATATAAAAAAAAGTCTCACCACTTGAAAAAACTTTTACAAATATGTACATTTGAAAATAACTAAGCCCAATGACATGAATTGTTGACAAACAAAATAATCTACGATATATGAACATAACTTTTAAGTTCCAACCATTTTCATCCATGACATGAAGGATGAGGCTTCTGCAAATTGCCTAAGTTTATATGGGCCTGCTGATGTACAATAATTAGTGTCATTATACCAAATAAGAAGACATAAGATTCCAACTAATTTTCATATGGGACGGCATTGATGCAACAAATCGAAGGAGATCAGGTTTCCTGTAATTGTCCCCAGGTTTATGCCTTATTTCCAACATATTTTTGTGGAGCTCGATAAACTTGGCAATATTGGGAAGAACAAGCTCCCTGCAATGCATGTGTAGCAACGGTACCTTAGATAATACACTTCCTTTTTGAATATCCAATCCATCTGGCCTCCGCATCTTGTAGGGTTTACCAGTTGTTGGCTCAAAATCAACTCTAGGCATTTGCTTCCATCTATGGTGGGCAAACCATCCGTATTTGTAATCACCAACAATTGGTGTTCCAAGAGCCTCAGCACAATGTACGCGGATCTGTCCGGAAAGATTGAATGTAAAAACAGAGGACTTGAGTGAGGTCTCGCATTGCGAGTATTATGTTTTTCAAGGACGAATACAAACCTTATACCAATATTAACAGAACATCAAACACAAGGAACAGCTAAACTTTTATCTTATATATCATATTTAGGAAAGACGGAGTGTGATCATATGCAGTAGCAGAACCAGAAATGTTGGAAAGGAGAACAAAACATAAAAAATTAAAAATTATGTTAATTTTTTACAAGTGTCTCGAAATCAATAATCAATAATGCTTAAAATTTAAAAATATGCACAACTCAATTTAGGGTGTAAATATTGTCATTTATAATTGCAATATACAAGAACCTTGGTAAAGAAAAAGCCATTAGCCACCATACCGGTAGTTAAATTGAGCATAGAACAAAGGACACAAAAATAGAAACACGCACTTCTGAGCTATGATGGTTTAGTAGTTTGGACATTGTACCTATTAATCTAGGATTGTCCCCTTTGGAATTTTTTACTCAGGTGATTTTTTTCCCAATTATTTCAAAATGAAATGGAACTGATGTCATCCAAGGGTGGGCTCGCCCCACCCCAGCTCCCTTCTGGTACCACCCCTCATCAGTATGTATTAATTATATGAATTTCATCTTTTGAGCAACTAAAATATATACTACACAAATATTTGTTTCTTGAAGCTCGGATGTTGAAAGCCAGGAGCATCCTCCTAACCTAGTGGAGAGGTTGTCCCAGGAAAGAATGAATGGTGAGAGCTAATATGGGCAAGTAGACTTTAGAGAACAAGGCCAGACATGGAATGGATCTGACAGATGAATTTTTGGGCAAGTGGGGCTGTGGGAGCACTATAACCCACAACTCTTTATTTTAAAAAATATTAATATATGTATAGGGCCAGAAATAAAGGGAAAACTTGCCTAGATTACATGGTGGCAATTGTCACCAAAGAGGCAATCTCCTCTTACATATCCAGCGATATTGGAGTTGTTGCAGATTGTCCTATATGTTATTTTGATTCTTTTCTGGCTCCACCTTACGTATCGGGGCCGGCGCACTACAAGTGATTATAATATGTTTATAACAAGGGAAAAATTCAAGTGGGGTAAAGTACCCTGACTTGTCCGACATACATCCACCAACTTCACTCGTTTTATATTAACATTTATAGTCATGCTTAGGATATTTCTAATGGTACCATTTTGGTTTTGGCTTTGGTTTCTCCAAATGGTACCATTACACATTTTTGACTTACAAGTGGTAGCATTAAGCATATGTCCTACCATTAAAAATAGCACTTTGTAAATCAAATGTTAGTCAAATAATGACATCTTTTAATTAAATACATAATCTATTATTATAATAAGTAAAATAACTCAAAAATATATATAGAACCGCGATAAATAGATCGGGTTATTTCATTTGTTGGGTAATACACAAAAAATGAAGTTTAGGTTCACAAAGATTGGGGATTCGGGAAAATCATAAACCTAATCTCAATTACAACGGCATAGATTAAAGATTTGGGACATACTTCGTCATTCATCTCTCCATTATTGTTGTTATTGCTCTCAGTTACAGGTATGTATGTATTATTCCTATTCGTATACCTGCAAGGCTATAACGGCTTGATGATGCATACGAAGAAGGTAAGAAGTAATAGAATAGGCGGACCTTTCAGAGGATAGAGAGCAGTAAAATTAAGCACCATATATATAGAATTGTGCTGTTGTTTGAGTTTTAGGCTTGCATTTGGTAAACTTGTTATTAATTTTTATAGAATTTAAGGGATTGAAGCAAAAGTTGACAAGATCTGTGAAACGCTAAGAGGATAGTGGTATAGACTTGAGGGAGAGCTCATTTTGGTTGTCTGGTGGGGTAACCCAAGCTGATGAAGCAGAAAATTCACTACCCAAGGGTTTCCCAACCGCAGAAGGGAGAAAAGCTGTGGATTGCAACTCATGAAGAGACCCAATCAATATATTCGATAATATCTCAATAATCAAGTCTAATTTAATATGTGGGGATCGCAATACTTATATAGGGAATAGAAACCCTAATCAAATAACCTAATGGACAATGACCCGTTAACAATTGAGCTTATTATAAATAAACTACTAGCCGCACAGATAATATACATATAAATAATACATCGTTAATTCCTTTGCGAAATATAATTAAACTATTAACTAATATAAATAAAACCCTCCTTTTATTTTTATTCCCATTCCTCATCAATAAACCTTTGCATACTAAGTGGTACATACTTGAGAAGCATGCCATTATTACTGAGGGAGATAAGAAGTTCAAATTTTCAAGTACGATTCATATGAGAATCTGTTTGGAAGGTGGTTATCATGTTCCGGATAAATCCACGCATTACAATAGTGATCTTAACCAACTGCAAAACAATTGTAGAAGTCCAGCATTGGGGTTCTTGAGGTGGGAATTCTGAATGTTATCGGGTATTTTAACGTTTGATTGTAACACTTGCAAGTCAAAAATGTGTAATGGTACAATTTGGAAAAGTCAAAACCAAAATGGTACCATTAGGAATATCCCATTATTTTGTAATCATTTTTAAATTGTCCAACCGTTGTAACACTATAACCCTTATGCTCCAACTTCACTCTGACATATAATTGTAGGACTATATTTATTAAAGTCTTTTATATCTTTAATGACATAGCATAGATGATCATATGAATTATGAAGTTGATGAAGCTATTGTAAATGAATGAGAATTGGAAAGTGAAAATATCAATAGAGATAGTTCGAAATATCCCCGTAGCGTGGGAGTAGAAACTTTTACTAGCACAAATTGCAGACTAGAAACTAAACAAGGAAAACAAGGCAAGAAAGAATGAGAGAATAATAGAGATTACATGATGAGAAAAACCTAAAGTGACAATTTTATTATGCAAACAAACTAGATATGCATCATCACAAACGACCATGATACATGCGTAAATACAACAAAGACCATTGATGCGGGAGAACTTGTAAAATATAGATATTATACAATATGATAATAGATATAACTTGGGTGAATGAACCGCAGAATACCCACTACCCCAAGGGTTTCCCAACCGTAGAAGGGAGAAAAGTTATGGATGACAACCCATAAAATAGACCCAATTCAATATTTCAATAATCAAGTCTAAATAATGTGGGGGATTACAATGCTTATATAGTGAATAGAAACCCTAATAAATAACCTAATGGACTAAGGCCCGTTAAAACAATTGGGTTTTATTATAAATAAACTACTTATTTAGTAAACCAAGCCCCGCGTATAAAATATATAAATAAATACATTATTTTCCTCCACATTAAATATATATAAACTAATTAATAAAGTATATAAGAATTCTTCACTTCCGTTCCCCATCAACCATCCATAACAGAAGTGATTGATATTAACACTATTAGTAAGTCATAAAGTGCAATGTAGTCATACGTGGGAAAATGTCCACAAAGTTTCAAATTACCTGATGTTTCCTGCTTGTAAGTGGGCGCAACTCAATCCATGAGCATCCATTTATCATAGGCCCAAGAACTCGATATTCTGTCACTGCCTCCTGCGAGGCTTCTAAACCCGAGCCATGAGCTAATATTACTCTTTCAGATTTTCCATCATTAAGAAGTACCTGCAGTTGACATGAGATTTGTCATTTCATCATGCCTTAAAAAGCCATGGACAAATAATCCAATGCACAGTTCCACCATATTAAAAACCACTCACAGAAGATGGCTGGCGGAACCACATGGATAGACAGAAGATGTTTGTGGGAGGGAGGGAGGGAGGAGAGAGAGAGAGAGAGAGAGAGAGAGAGAGAAGACCTTCGTAAGGGGAGCACGTACTAAACCTTCTTTTTCCTTGGGAGAACCTATGACCAATACCCAGTATTTCTGATATGTTGCATTACAAACATCATTCCAAGCCTAACAGTGCAATGACTTAATTATAAGATATAACTACATTACTAAAGGAATTCTCAATAAAATTGGGACTGAAGGAACCATTAGCCCTCCAGCAGTGAGCAAAGTGCAAGGCCTTGATCTATTGTGCCTTATGCGAGGAGTTTCCCCTATGTATGCCGCTGAACAACCACTGTAGATGATCTATACTTTCTTTTGTTCTGCCCATTAAATGAATTCCACTGCTCTCTCTATCAAGACGATGAACCTATAAGATTAACATGCCAGCAAAATTTATATGATATCAAGGGGCTAAACAGACTAAAACTTCCGTGATTCGTATTAGCATCCAAAACTTAAGAAATTGTATGTGGAGTTTCAAGAAGATGAATGTTCAACAAAATAACTTAGAAAGTGCATGTTAAAAATTTAAAGAGGGAGAAATATACAATTGTATTTTCTTCCATGAATTCTCGAGTGTTATGTATGTCATGTTCTAATAATTAATTATCAATTTTTTAGTTATTTTGGGCCTTGTTTGTTCACCGAAAAATGTTCTTTACTGAAAAAGTGAAGGCAGGAAAACAAATTTTTGAAAAAAAATAAATATATTCCTTTGCTTAGAACACCATGAAATATTTACCGGTCTTTGTTACTTTTTGGAAATTACTTTTCTGTCGCTATTTTATAATTGTAAATTTGATTTCAACTAAATTTTACTATAGTATATATGCATAAATAACAATAACATTACCATATATACAACTTTCTTGAGGTTAATTAAATATCCACTCTTTTCTTTCTATGTGTGCATTATTAGGCTCCTTTTGGCAATTATTTTCTGCAAAATAAATTTTAGAAAATTTTCTTATCGGGAAAAATTTTATATTCCTATGTCTGATTATCATTTAGAAATTATTGATAATGTTGAAAAATTGTTCAGAATTTGATAAATATTTTCCACATTCTCGCTAAGATCATAACTGGAAGATCAATAAATAATTTTGCTGGAATCAACAAACGCTCGGAAAAAATATATATTTTTTCCTTAGACTAACCAAATAACAAAAATCAGGACAACTCTTTCTATAAAACAAATAAACCCTATTACTCACTATCAGTCAAAGAGCGTACCAAGTTTGGTGCCAAAGTAATGCTGCCCCTAATACAGATGTATTACATGCCAAATGAAATATTCCATCCATGGAAACATGAACCATAACCACAATAATAAATGTAAAAGGAAGAAACAAATTAAGAACACATACTTCATATTATGATAATTAGATACACTACTAAAGTGGCCTATATTACTAGATTATCATTGATAAACATGTAGAAAGAAATAAGTACACGTACATACACATATATAGCATACATATAAACATGTTTAAAAGCACATACACAGAGATTAGAAAGGAAGTTATCTTGTTCAACCACATGTCGAAAGAAATATCTTATTCAGAAAACGATGTTTCTAAAACATAAAATATCTATTGCAACAGAATGAGAATGAACATCACATGTACAAGAACCTCACCAGTTTAGGACCTTCATCATAGTCGTAAGATAATGCTGCAGCAGCCAATGCATCCATGCTGTTATGAACAGGTAGGTTTCCCTAGCATCGGATGTTTAAAAATCTGTTAGGAAAGAAGTAATCAGAACAGATGGAGTGAAAAAAGCATAAAGGATTTGCTTACCTTCACCGGCAATTTGGGGGGCTTATTTAGCACAATTATGGCAGAGTCCTAGATTCATAAAACACAAATGAATAACAAAGTTATTAAGGTAATCATATTTGATCAAAAGAGTAAATATGAAGTCTTTTTAAAGGTACATAAGTATATTTGCTTTCTATCCCAAATAGTATAGATTTTAAAAAACATATATTTCGCACCATTAGGCCTGGCAATTTGACACGTGACACGTGAACACGACACGAAAAAAACGGATATGGATTTTGATTTTTGATACACGAAACATGAAAGTACACGAGCACGAAATTACACGATAAATTTAGTATTGGATATGGGTTTTCATTTTGGGTACACGAAAGTACACGAAATATTTTATATATAATTTTTATTTTTTATATCATAATATATATTATATCATAATATATTATATACATAATATATATCTTTTAAAACATATATTATAACAATTTTAAAAAGTGGGTAACTGGGCACTTACTGATTATAATGAGTACGGCGATGGATGCCGGCCTGGACCGCAAGAGAATGGATTTTCTTTCCATCTTGAATATTATTCCACTATGGAACACTTTATCTTCATTTTGTTATGACCTCCTTTTATTTTGAAGTTTTATTTTTAAACTTGTTTAATTCACTCATTTTATGTATTCATTTATATTTCGTGTAGCCGGGTACAATCGTTTCGTGTTATTTCGGATTGTTTCGTGTAAACGGAAAGTACACGAAATATTCGTGTACTTTCGTTTCGTTTCGGGTTTACAATGTTTCGTTTCGTGTTCGGATTAGAAAATAAGTACACGAAATGGTTTCGGGTCGGTTTTGGTTTTATCTACGAGTACACGAAAGTACACAAAACGACACGATTGCCAAGTCTACACACCATGCAAACCATAATACTACGCTACTACTTACTGACAGAAGATAAACAGTCAAAATATTATTCTAGTCATCTAGTGTGCCATATCCAGACCATCATCTACAAAGGGGCAAAAACAAAGACAAAAGTGGCAATATTCAAAATAGGGTTGAGCAGACACATCAACATTTTTATATCCAGAATAAGTGGAAACTACTTTGTTTTTCAAAATTGCAACTTATTTAGAAGATATAGAAGACTTAAAGACGTACCTTATATTTGACAAGTCTTTTCATATACTCAATCTCGTCAGCGTTAGGATACAACGTTCCTGTTGGTATAGAGTTATATCTCTTAGAGATTCTTGTTTCCGCTACAGAAACAGGTACATAAATTCTCGCCCCCGTCTTCATGACCTCATTGTGCTTAATCTGTATGTGACTGTAGATTGTAGAATAAATAAACCCACAAAAATTATTGCAGTAATAAAACGACCCATTTATCGAATTATTACCTTTCTCAAGTGATCCATTTTTCCCTGGTTATATAAAGACAACCCATCTGACCTATTATTGTCATCTACATGCACCTGTTAAATATAAGTTATACACATAATCTAATTAACAAAAACATCATATATCAAAACCCTAAAACCAAATAAAACATATGAAGTAATTAGAACATAGAGATGAAAAAGGAATCAATCAAACAAGCTTGTATATCACAAAAAAAATGCACAGGATCGGATCGGGTATTCGAGATATCCAAATCCAAACCCGGAATATTTTACTAAATCCAAATCCAATCCAAATCCAATCGGGTTTCAAAAATCAAAATCCAAACCCGATCCAACGGGTTTTGGATCGGGTTCGGGTTTTGGATCAGGTTTATCAAAATTTTAGTTTTAAAATTTCTAATAGAAAATAGCACAGTAGTAGCAATAGTTCTAATTTTAAATTTGAATTTCATGATATTTAAAATTTAAACCATATTTAAAACATTATAAATTAAAAAATTTAAAGTTAGCACAAATATTAGAAGATTAACAAAGTCATGACATAAAAAATATCGAATTAAAATGTGATAACTAATAAGTGGTATTGTGTGGAAGTAAACGAGTTTAATAAGTAATATGTCTTGTTAAATTAAAACTCTATATTATTATTACCAATAATAATTAAAAAAGAGTAAATTGAATATTATAAACTAACTATTAATATAATATGTGTGTGTATATAACGGATTTTTTCGGGTTTCGAGTTTGGATCGGTTTTGGATTTCGGATCGGGTTCCGATACGGAATGCTTGATATCCAAATCCAAATCCAAAATTCCGGGTTCGGTAAAATCCAATCGGATCGAAACGGATCGGGTATCCGTCGGATCGGATTTTTTTGCCATCCCTAATAACCAGATAAATCACAAAATAGAAATCCAAGAAAAAAGGCAAATAGAACTCAAAAGACCCTTACGAAACTGGGACTGGATAATAGAAGCGTCGATATTTGAAAATAAGACTTAATCCAAGAATTTGCAGTGACACATGGGGAAGAAAAATAATCGGGTGACTGATAAGGAGGGAATTGGGGAGAGACAAGAACTGTCGTGATTTGAGGTGATGTTTTCGAGGTGCATGCAGATGGGATATATTTGGTGAAGATACATTTATTGTGCGTGATTTAGGGCCGCAATTTGGTGGAGGTGGACTTACTCATGAATAGCATCTTCTTGGAAAAAGAATCCAGGGTTGCTTTCCAAGAGAATAAGAAAAGTAGTTACTTTTAACTGTTTAAGAAAAGTTTGTCAGATGTTTTGAGCTCAAATAAACTTTTAAAAGTTCAGGAATGCAGTATCTAATGGACTCTCGTGTGAAAAAATAATGTGACAGAGAGTTGAGAAGTGTTTAGTGAATGCCTAAAAAAACTTCTAGTTGAAAATTTCTTTATATATTTTTGAACATCTATACTAAAGGGTAAGCATAACGTTGGAGGGCAAATATCTCCACTCCCATGCAATTTATTTTTTGCATGCCTTCAGTTTATTTTTGTGGGTGCTTGGACTGAATATATTTGGCCCAATGGCCCTCTCTTTTGGTTCTGTCAAGGTGTTGATTTTCATTATCAAATTCCAAATTTGACTTTTTAGTGAGAACAAATAGGAAGAAGTTGGGAACAGGGACTAACATAAGGGTCTTCAGCTAGCATTTACCACCAGGGGCAGAGCCACTCTATATCAAGGGTAGGCCACCTCTCACCCTCAACTTTTTCCATCAGATACTCTATTATATGTCCCAGTGTGGTTCTGGCCGGGCCCCCCGGTATACTGTTAAAACTAATCATGTGAAGTGCTAATCCTGTGATGATACAACAACGGTAATTGAAGTTTTATATAATTAGCAAGTGATATATATTAGTTTTTAACGCATATTCCTAATTACATATGATATTTTTATAAAAATATTTTAGACTTTTAACAGAACTAGTAACGGATTCAGATCGATATCTTAATATTATTTTTTATCGAGTTTATTTAGAACAGACAATAATTTTGTATGATAACGTTGTTTATTCCTTTCCAACTTCTATTCTGGCTTATAGTTATATTTTGCTATTTTTGTGTTTCTTTTATTTAAAATTTTGTTTTGCTTTTATAATAAATTTATTTATACTGTGAACAAATTATAATTTTTCTCAGAGCCAGGATTTTGGCTTCCCCTGAATCAAAATCCGGGCTCCGCTACTGTTTACCACTTGCTAGTAATGCAATGTAAATATTAAAATGTAGCGGCTAGACTTTGATTTGTTATATTACAGCAACAACACACGGATATACCCAAGAGAATAGAATAGAAAGAAACAAAATCATTTTTATAGAGAAACTAAGGTTGTATTAGAAATTTAGAATCAGAACAATAGTATACTATATACTAAAAGGATGACAATACCTTCTAAAAATTAAACAAAACCCATGAATACAAGCACACATATAAAACAGACTTCTGTAAACTAAGGATGTTTCACATAAACAGTTGTCCAAAAGGCTACAACATTTTTGTTACCCTCTTCAAAAAATAACATTAAAAATATTTTAGTCTTTTAGTAATCTAGAGCTGGATAATGTCTTGGATCATAATTGTTGGAAAAAGAAGTCCAACTTGTGTACATTACATTATACACTTTATTATTTAATCAACTCAGTTACGATATATTGATGCATATTTAAAAAAATAGTTCATCGTTAACCTATTAGTGCCTATAGCTGTGTTAAACTCAAATCCAAGTTGTACGCGACACCTTTGCCTTATAGTTGATAGATCAAGGGTAAAAAGTTACATACATATTCAGTGATAAAGTTCTTTGGTAGGGTCACGTTGATACGGAAAAATCACTGCAACTTTATTTAATAGTGAGTTGAGCTGGCCAAGATTCTAAATAAACTTGGACCAAACAGCCTAAGGGTTTGGTTAGTAGAACGGTACCTAGTGCATTTGGCTCTAAAAACATAACGTTTCCCATCTATCTATTATCCTCCTCCGCAAATCAAGTTTCTTTTTTTCGGGGTAACAACTGTGAATTAAACATTCTTATAACCCGTGATTCCCTAACCCATTTCACATTACATTGTACAATTATATAACAGTACAGAAGCTTATAAATCACAAAAATGCATATAACAACCCGATAAATCACAAATTCAAAACCCAATATACACATACACATCAAACTTACAAGGCCCTTTTTGAAATGGGATTGAATCACGGGAGAATCGATTTCTTGAAAATAAAATTTCATCCAAGAAATAGCAGTGACACGTGAAGGAAGCAAGGTGGGTATGTGATTATTACAAGGGAATGGAGGGAGAGACAAGAGTTGTCTAGGTTTATGTTGGTTTCTGGGAGGTGGGGCCAGATGGGCCATGTTAGTTTTGGGATAAACACGCAGTAGTGTGTGTGATTTAGGGGTGCAATTGGGTGCAGGTGTGCTTATTCTTGAATAATAACATCTTAGTCTTCTTGTTGGTGTTGTAAGTGCTCTCAACATCACTGTCTGTTTGTAACACTGAGAATCAAGGGGGCTAATTTATGAACTGGGGGTTAGGGTTTCTGGGTTTTTCATGAAACAAGGAATGGAAAGCTGNGGGGGGGGGGGGGGGGGGCTAATTTACAATTTGGGTTTATGAACTAGGGGTTAGGGTTTCTGGGTCTTTCATGAAACAAGACATACATATTATTGCATAGATTAAAATTAATTTATAATAAAATTGAAATTTAATTTTGAATCCAAAATCTATGAAAGCAAATTTAAGATATTTAGATTAATCTAGTCAACAAGCGAATAAATTTGTAAAATGAGTAATACAGATGTACAGTATGTATTAATAATTTGTAAAATGAGTGAATACATACGTACAATAGCCCTCTTCGCGGCATTTATTTTTCGAAAATAAACCCTTATTTCCGGAAAAAAATAGGTATGCATGTACTTTTTCTGAAAATAAGTAATTTATTTTTTATTTTGAAAATAATATTTGATTTTAAAATTCTAAAATAAATATTTATCTTTAAAAAAAATGAAAATAGGTAAAAAAGTAAAAATAAAATAAATAACTTATTTTAAATTTAAGGAACCCAAACGACCACAATATATATTAATATGTGTTATTCGAACGATCTAAATAGAAATGGAAGGAATTGTTTGGCACTAATTTAAGTAATTGTCATTCATATTTAAAATAAAAAAATCAAACAATCTGAATGAACTCGTATTCAGATCCTTCTCTTCACACTAGTTAACAAATGGCCCTCATTATTTTAAAAATAAAACTCAAACAATCAGAATAAACTCGTTCAGTTCACATTCTTCTGTTCACAATTGTTAACAAATGGCCCCTTATTATTTAAGCTCTGAATAATATATAAATTATATTATTATCAATTTATAATAAGAGTGGAAAGTTAAGGTCAGTTATTTATAAAAAAAATAAGGTTAGTTATGTAATATATGTGAAAAAATATAGAGTTAGAGTTTATATACAGTAAAGTGTAAAGATTATTTGTCAATTTCTTTAAAATATAATTGATTTGATTAAATTTAATAAAAGAAAATTCAGGAGTTCCTTTTCTATCATGTCTCTAAAAAAACTAGTAATTCATTCATTCCTATCAAACAAAACATTTCTTTTTTTGGCTCCAACAAAAACATATTTGTTTCCAGAAAACAAAGACTTTGTCCATCAAACAAAGAAAACTAAAACCAGTGACAATCAACTTGCAACAAAATATATATTCTAGCAAATCAAGTGCAGTAAGCTTTACAAGCTTGCTATAGTGTACCAAAAACATTTAGTTCTAGGAGAATTTACAAGCTTGGTTCTTTAAAAACATATCCTAATTCCAGAATCCAAAATAACCAGTCTGAAAGCATCAGTTATGAATTTTTACAAGCATGATTCTGAGAGAATGTATTCTCCAGTAAGTTGGTACTGCAGAAGGATAAATAGTTAACTTTGCGTGGCACCAGTTAGCCGAGAAGAGCGCCGAGTTGTCCTCATCTCAGATTTGATTGTGCAAGTCTGAGAGGGACCAGATCCGCTAGTGTCATCTGCAGCTCTGCCGCGTCTCTGCTTCTTCCTTAAGGTGGGTACAGGGGGTGGTTGGTTTTGAGAGTTTCCATTTTGCAACTCCTCGTCGTTTACTACAAATTCACTTTTGGGCGCCGTATACTCCCACTGAGTGCCACAACCCGGACAGATTCTTTCAGCCTGCAAATAATAAGTGTATTAGATGATATGACATATATCCAAAAGTTTTATTATCGATAGCGAATATGACAACAGAAAAATTAGACATATACCCTTTGGGAAAATTTCCTCGTCAAACAGTAGTTATGGATGCGAACGGTACAACTTTCATTTGAACATGGATCTGCCTGAAAAAAATTATCAAAAACAAATATATATCAGACTCATCTAAGGGCTGACAACGTTATCTAGACCATCTATATCAGATAAAGCATCATAAACAAAACTACAAAATTTGAATTAAGCAAGACAATAACATGTACAAAAAAGACAGGTTCCTAAGCAAGCTAAATAACAGGTTGAGACACGCTGAGCACTAAAATGTTAATTTGGTAAAAGTACTATATGCATAGATATGATTTCTCCTGTATTGATTCTATACAGGAATTTCAAAAAGATGTTAAATGTGATATTGCCAAAGAAAAAGAACAAAAGGTAAAGTAATTTTCCTGCAAAAAAAACACGCGTATTACAAAACTATATAGAGCTTGTATCAAGTAAAGGTACTCATGCAGTCCTGAAAATATTTTGGCTAAAAGAGGGAGCTAGAAGAGGGACCTTCACTCCAGCCTCATTACAGACATCACAAGCAGGAACCTCATTATTACGAAACCAGCTCCGCAGGTCCAAAAAGGATCTAACACCAAGCCCAATCCTACCATCTGAGGTTGCACATAGCCATTTATCATGTACTAGCTCATCAAGAGTTCGTTCCTTTTGGGACAGAGAAAAATTCCTGAAAGCAGCAGGAACCTGAGATGAGCCCCC
Organism: Oenanthe javanica; assembly: GCA_008931105.1. Lineage (NCBI taxonomy): Eukaryota > Viridiplantae > Streptophyta > Magnoliopsida > Apiales > Apiaceae > Oenanthe > Oenanthe javanica. The sequence goes on along the minus strand of QRFB01000067.1, from coordinate 45,761 downwards.
TTGCGACTCTGGTCCTCCTCCATTAGGAACCTGGATACACCAAACACATGCTAAGAAAAAAAATTGCAAGAATCAATATTCGAGAAATTTTTTCAGGTTGTGTTGCGAATTTTCATATTTAGTTATAATGATTATAGTTTTTTTCTGTCAAGAAACTAAATCAACCCTTGGCTTTTAATCGTGACTAGACTAGCTGGAGCAGCATATTCAAAAAAGGGGGCAAGATAAGACCAGATAACTAAAATAATACGAGAGAAGTTTCGGTTTTTTTGGTTCAAGATTAAATAAACACACATTCTGTCTACACAAGCGAGCGGTGAGCCATTCGTTACATCCTACACACATAGCCTTCATATTGGAAGTACTAAATGCATTGTACAAATTCCAAGTTTGTATAAGATAAAAAGTAAAGAAATCAGGAGAACAAGGCATAATATATATACTTACTAGAAGTTATAGTAGCAGTATTTTTTTATTGTATTAGATATTAATAAGCAAGGTAAATGGGAAATCATAAATCACGGGGCAGATATTTGCAAGTGAAACAACAATGTATATACTTATGGTCTATGGATAGATGCTTATGGAAACATTTGAGATAAGCAAGGGATAAGTACCTGATTTTCCAACCGTGTATTAAGAGCATCAATATTGGAAATGCTACCCTGAGCTGTATTGTCTTGTATAATGGCTTCAATCTGATATTTAGTACTTGCAGGTCAGAAACTTTGAGCAAACTACTGATATAATTATTCTGTAAATAAACTGACAAGATCAAAGTGTTCCATATAAATATAACAGGATAAAATAGGTTCTTTAGCTCTGATATATAAAACAGCTAAGCATTTAAATTCAGAGAGTAGGCATGAGTCATGACCCATAACCTTATACATTCAATAGTGTGTGCCTTTACCTTTGATAATGTCGCATTAGCAGAAACACGGGGCAAACTAATACTATTGATACAAGGAAAACTGTTTACATAGAGTTGCTTAAATATGAGTTTCCACCCAAGAGTATTACAGTGGGAGCTGAAATAGGTAGCATTCTAAAAGTCTACGAAGGTAACCATGTAATAAAAAGGTAAAATTGTTAAATGCAGTAACAATCGATATATTATAACTATTCAAATATATTCCACGCCTGATAATTAATCCTTGTGAAATATCTCGTTGACAGGAAATGGGGCAGGATTGGAAATCTTGTACCCAATACAACTACTTTCTTCATTAAATTTCTCCACTTTATAGACTCTAAAATAGCTATTAGAAAAAAGTTAAAACAATAATTTAAAATGTGGTGTAGTACATGAATCCTAAAAAAACATTCAAACAACCAAAAATACACACAATTAAAGGTAGAACAGCACATACAATTCCTTTATAGAAAGCAATTTGAGGAACCGTGTACTTAGTACCAAGCTTGGACTGTTCATCTGCAACATTGTTAACCACTCCATAATATACAGTGCCATCATACTGGTTTCTGAATGCCCGTAACTCAAATTGCACATAAGCAAGACTGGAATTTATCTTCTTAAGATAATCATGGAACAATCGATCATCATCTGGTAACAAAAAACAAAATAAAATTAACAAAGTAAGCGCGATCAAGAATCACCAGTACGGGTATTTCCTTTACAAACTTTACTATTATTTTCACTAAAACCAGTCCGCATAACTATGATACGCAAAAATGTGTAAGAAGTAGCATTTATTTGAGCTAGAGACTGTTCTGCATCATTAAATACCTTGATAGTCGATACAATAAAAGCTAATACAACAGAAAGTATAAAGTTGTGGTCTTTTATAATTATCGACTAATCCATTGCAAACTCTAAGAAATGAAACGCAATAACTAATTACGATATACAAAATGCGCAAACAAGTAGCTTTTACTTGGTTCCACGTCATTAAATTCATCTACTTTTATATGCAGTCTTCTATTATCTGTTACGAATTAGGCCAGTTTAGATTAAAAGCTACTTGTTGGGCCGAGGGTACTATTGGGCCATGTTTAGATTTGAAACAACATTTAAGTTATCCATCTAAAATAACTGTGTAGCTCAATAGTAAACCCAACATTTTAGATCCAGTTCACCTTGGTATATATATAACATTCTCTGTATCTTTTCTGGTTATGAAATGAAATGAGTAATTTGCACTGTACTTTTCTTCTTCTGCATTTTATTGTCTTCTTAGTCAGCTTATAACTTTAATTTCCTGTAGAATTAGGGTCTAGTTTGTTACAAATTGATATCAAAGCCAGCGTTTCTCGGCGACACAACTTCCATGGCGCAGAAATTTTATATGCAAGAGATGAGATCAGTCTTTCAGCAGTTGAATGATTCACACCTGAAAATGATGAGAATACTTATCATACTGTTGCAGAATAAGAATGAAGAGACTGGTGAAACATGGAATGATATGGAAGATCGGAAAGTGCTGAAATCTGAATCACCTTTAGATATAAGCTCTTTGGATGTGGAGAGAGTGTTTGATGAAGGTGATGGCTTAAGAGGGAAGGTATTAATAATTAGTTCTTTAAAAGAGGTCGGGGAAGATGGTGATATGACAAAGAATGGAGAGGAAAATGCTTTCGAAGCAGGTGATGGTGCTGAGGACAAAGTAATGTGGAACATCTTTACGGGTTTTCCATGTTTGATGGTAATGATCCAAGACAATGGAAATTAAAGGCTGTCAAATGTTTTAGCTTCGAGGATACTGAAAACACAGGCCTTAATGTGATGCGAACTACTAAAGGACCTACAACACATGCTATTTATTGAGCCAGTCTGAGTTCCCTGGTATCCTACCTAAGCTAAGGGATGTGACACATATTTCGATATGTTTTGTAAGTCATAAATGACACCATGCTTTCAAGTCAAGTACTGGATGATAAGCTGCAGGATGCAGAGCCTTACAAGTCTGAGTTAAAGGGAATGTTAACGATTAACATCTAATGATCACAATTCTCGAAGTAGATGCAGTAATTATAAAATACTTGTATCTTTTCTGGTTATGAAATTAAACGAGTAATTTGCACTTTACTTTTCTTCTTGTGCATTTTATTGTCTTCTTAGTTAGCTTACAACTTTAATTTCCCGTAGAATTCGTGTTTAGTTTGTTACATTATCCAGCTTTATCACACACCTTTATAACTAATTCTCGACTAATTCGTCGAAAACTCTACAAACAAAACACAATAACTAATTACGAAACTCTGAAAGAAAAAAAAAGAAAAATCATAGAAAAAAATCCAATAAATATCGAAAAAATTCTAGCATCAAATAAAAAATAAAATAAAAGAGAGACCTGATCTGTTGGCAGTGATTTTAGTAAAAATGGAACGAAATTCAGATTCCTTGAGGGGACCTCGGGATAAGAGCGATTGAATGAGCGTGTGGTGTCTCCAGCTTAAAGACGACATCGTTTTGACCCTACAAACCAACCCTAGGAAGAGCTCTAATATATATATATATATAACACAGAGTCAGATATATACGAAACAGAGGAAAGAGAGAGATGATAATTTGTAACCCTAGATTTTTCTTTCGAAAGGTTTGGGGAAACTAAGCAAGTTGGCGGGAAATCTCCGTAAAAGAAAAATAACATACCTTGTTGATTATCGACCGGGGAAGAGTTGTACAAAAATCGAATTAGATGGCATTCGAGTTCGATTATTAAAAATAAAAAAATCGGATATTTTCATTACGATTTGATTGGATTTTTTTTAAAATTCGTTGGATTAATATTTTTTTTAAAATTATTATTTTAGTTTCGTGAATTGTGTTAAGTTATTTTATTTTTAATAAATATTAGTATTTTGGGATTTTATAAGATGTTTGAATAAAATATATTGTTTGTTTTCTTTAAAATTGTTTTGATATGTGAATTAATTAAAGAGATTAGGGAACGTAAGTTATATTTTAGGTAAGTTTGGTGAGATACAATGAATTTTATATGCAAACATGATATGGATATTTTTGTAAGATCATATTTCATTTAAAATTTTATTAACATACTACTATTTTGTACTAAAATCTTAGGGAATTAACTAAAATACATCTTAAGTTCCTTTTTCTCTTAATTAAAATATATATCATCAATCTTACTTTTAAAAAAAATACTTAAATACAAGATTACGTTTATTAATATATATATATATATATATGTATATATATATATATATATATGGGAATGCTCAAAAGAAAACTAATATTTTGGAGAAAACTAAGGTACTTTTATCAACCGTTGATTTCTAATTGATCTGATGGTTCATATTAAATTAGACTATTAAATTAGAATATTAGTTTCCTTTTCAGTTGTTTGACATTTATTTACATATATTTGGAAACTATTACAATTTTGTTAATTATATAATGAACGGTGTAGATGATGATCTCTAAATTTCCTATTTAAAAAGTTTCTCTCTCTCTCTCTCTCTATATATATATATGGGTCCTGGTCCTGACAGTCAATTGTCTGAACCATCAATCCTCGTTTTTTTTTTGCGGATAGTATTAACACGTAATTTTTTTGTAAATTCAAGGGATCACGTCATTTATCCGCGCTTCTATAGGGTTTGCTAGGATTTTTTCCTATCTGCGGGAAAAAAGAAAAAACCGCGGATAGGTGGTTGCTCAACTATTTCCCATATATATATATATAATATATATGCCAGTGATCAAGAGATAACCAAGTAAATGAGAGAACCAGGAGAACCTATAACGTAGCCATTGATCTGTTTTTAATCTAATGGTCATGAAATTTCAATCATTAATTATTTTTAATTAACTTCTTTCCATATGTAGAGAGGAAGGGCAACTTAGTAATGTAAAATACATGTATTAATGATATATATATATATATATATATATATATACATTAAAGATTTTGTTAGATTGTATATCAATTTAAAACGTTTCTATATATAAATTTCAATCATATTTGACTAAATCTTTTATAATCTTTTATATTGTTGCCAAGTGAATAAAATCTGTACAATTTTAATTTATTTTATATGTATAACTGATGTTCAAATATAACATTCATTTCATCAGCCCCTCATCTAAATTGTTCAGTCCCTTCTTTGCTGTTCATTACCCGATTCTCATCTCTCTCTACACACCCACGCCCATGTATATATAAAACACACACACACACACACACACATATATATATAACATGTACGTGTTTGTATGAGTAATATTGAAATTTCAATTTCAATGGACAATATTAACGAGTAAATAAAAGACGGCGATGTATCTTATGTTCCTTGCATTCTATTAAAGAAATTAAAGGTATCAGTGAAATCCAGCTGCCAAGATGAACAAAGAGGTGTCAAGTTGAAAACTTGTGGTTACTGATGTCACATACACAATATTATTTTATATGTTTCTTTGAATTGTAACTAATTATATTGTTGTCTACTATGTGGAGAAGAATCTTCTACCGAAATAAAAAAAGGGTAGACTTAGGTCATTTGTCTTAATCAATATCTAGTTTTTCGAGTTTGAGAGGATCCGTCTCCGCAACATCTTGGCTTGATTATTCTCTCTTCATGGTTCTACTATTAGGCTTACATATAGCACTAGTGAGTTTTTCTAGGTGCACATTCAGCTAGGGTTCTACTAAAAATTCTTGTTTCTACCCAATGTTCATGATTCTCAGTTACAACATTTTGTACAGAGGACTCATTAGAAAAATCGAGATCAATTGAAGTAGTTTATGTAATAAAACATTAAGAACACTACAAAGAACTTCACATATACATCAGAACACAAAAAAAAATGATGAAATATTTTGCTTATGTATTAATATTCAACAAAATATTTTTTAGTATTTTAAACACACAATAAGAATAAGAAACACATAATAGAATCTTAACACAACACTATAAGGAATCTCAAATTTTAAAAATAAAAAAGTGTATTTTATACAACATTTTAAAGAATATTAATAAAATAATAAAATAATTATAATATTAATTTTAACAATATAATTTTTATAACACTCTAAAATTTTTTAAAAAATTTTGATACAACCTTCTAGAGAAGACCATTCCAGTATTAGACTAAATATTATATTTTTACAGTTTTATTTAATGAAATCTTAATATGTTAATTAAAGCAACCATTTAGTAAAATTTTAATAGTAATATTCAATTAATTTTTTTTGTAATCATATATATTAATTAATGTAAGTTAAGATCACCTAATAGAATTTTAATATATAAATAAAAACTATCACCTAATACAATTTTAATATTAAAATTTATTTAAGTACTCTAACATATAACATGAAAATGAATATTAATTAAATTTTTTAATAAAAAATTAATTAATATTTCGCTTGTATATTAATATTTAAATAAATATTTCTTAGTATTTTAAACACAAAATAAAAATAATAAACACACAATAGAATAATTCTCCAATTGTTTCTCCTTTGCGTTTGTTAATGCAATTTTCAGCTTATAAAAAAAAATGAATCTCAATATTAAAATTTTTTAAATAAAAACTTACTAAAATTTCAATATATAAATAAAAACTATAACCTAGTAAAATTTAATATTATAATTTATTTAAGTACTCTAATATATAACATTCAATTGAATCTTAATCAACACAAACAAAGAATCTCAAATTTTAAAAATAAAAAAGTGTATGTTATACAACATTAATTTAAAGAATCTTAATACTAATAAAATAATTATATAATTAATTTGAACAAGATAATTTGCATGACACTCTAAAAAAATTTTAAATTTTTTATATAACCTTTAGAGAATTTTAATATGTGTAAACATAATAAAATAATTATACTATTAATTTAAAAATATAAATTATACAACACTCTAAAGAATCTTTTTTGCATAATAAATATCAAAACATATAAATTATATAATCTTAATCAACACTAAAAGGAATCTCAAAATTTTGAAATTAAAAAATATATATTTTGTATAACATTTTAAAGAATCTTAATACTAATAAAATAGTTATAATATTAATTTGAACAATATAATTTGCATAACACTCTAAATTTTGATATAACCCTCTAGAGAAGCTTAATATGTGTAAAAATAATAAAATAATTATACCATTAATTTAAATATATAAATTATACAACACTCTAAAGATTCTTTTTGCATAATAAATATAAAAACATATAAATTATATAATAAGTATAAATAATTTATTTTACATATAATCAAAATTTTAAAATTTAAATAGTATATTTTGTTCGGCAGTTTAAAAACCTTAAGATGTTCAAAATTATATAATATGATTTATGTTAGAAATACAAACATTGATGTTGTCAGAGAATATAAAAAAATAGAGTTTATGCTCATGTCATCAGAGTTTAGAAGTTGTCGACAGAGTTCACTCAATCAGAGATTATCAACCGATAGAGTTTATTATCAAGCAGAGTTTGACAAAGATACAAATCAGAGATTGATTTGGATAAAGAAGAAGGAATTCAAATACAATTCTAATTGTCTTTCTGAAAGCGATCTTTTAGAAGATAAAGATGGAAATCGAATATTGATCATTATCTTTCTTATATTTGGATTTGTAGTTGTGTACTATATAAACACATAATTAGGTTTACATTATGAATTTATTCAAGTTATATTATTCTCATAACCCAACAGCTCTTAAGAACATTGATTTTCTTGAGAGAGTTTTATATTCAGTTTATCAAAAGTTAATACAAAACAGTATTTCTTCTACATACTTGTGTTCATAATCGATTGTTTTGATACTATTATATTCAACCCCTCTTCTATAATAGTGTAATATCTGGGTAACAATTGGTATCAGAGCAAGCTGTTAATTTTAACTTAAAGATCTCAAAACAATGTCTGGAAATAAGTATGAAAGTATTAGAATTCTTATCTTGAAAAAGGTTGAATACCCTACATGAAGGGTAAAGATGATGATGTTCTTGTAAGCCACATATCCTGATTATCTAGACAGGATCAATGAAGGTCAGTATCTACTAACCAAACTAGTGCCATCAACAATTGTAGAAGAAAGACAAGTTCTTGAATATTATACTCTGAAGGACAAGAATGAGTGGACTAATGAAGAAAAATATGAAGTCTTGAAAGATGCAAAGGTAAGGAATATTCTGCATAATAGTTTTGACTCTGTGATGTCTAATAGAGTAATTGCATGCAAAACTGCCAAAGAAATCTGGGATGCACTAGAGGTTCAATGCCAAGGAACCAAGGAGATAAAGAAGAATATAAGATATGTACTAATTCAAGAATATGATGTAAGAAAACAAACACTGATGCTGTCAAACAATAAAAATCAGAGTTTACATTGCTGACGTCATCAAAGAATGAGGAAGTTGTCGGTCAGAGTTTACTCTATTAGAGAATACTCAATCAGAGTTTACTCTAACAGAGAATGCTCAAATAAGAGAATAAACAACCGACAGAGTTTACTATCAGAGTTTGTGAAGAAACAATCAAATCAGAGTATGATTAGGATAGTGAAGAAGGAATCCAAATACAAGTCTATTGCCTTATTGAAGCTATTCTTTTCATAATCTGTTTTATAATTGAATTGTAATTATGTCTATATAAACACATACATATGTTAACATTATTGTAACTTTTCAAGTCTTATTTTTCTTTACCTAGCATCTCTTGAGAACAAAGAATTTCTTGAGAGAGTTTTGTATTCAAGTTCATTATTAATACAAAACAGTATTTCATTGTTCATACTTGTGTTCATAATTGATTAATTGGTACTATTACATTCAACCCCCATTCTGTAATAGTTATTTATCTGGGCAAACAATTGGTATCAGAGCGGACAGTTAATTATAACTCAAAGATTATATAAACATGTCTAGAAACAAATATGAAAGCATCAGGATCCCAATATTGAAGAAGACTGAATACCCTACATGAAGGGTGAACATGATGATGTTCTTGGAAGCAACTGATCCTGATTATTTAGACAAAATCCATACATGTCAGTATCTACCAACCAAACTATTGTCATATATGATTGTGGAAGGAAGACAAGTTCCTGAATATTACACCTTGAAGGACAAGAAAGAATGGACCAATGAAGAAAAATTAGAAGTCCTCAAAGATGCAAATGTAAGGAATATTCTGCATAATAGTCTTGACTTTGTGATGTCTAACAGGGTAATTGCATGCAAAACTGTCAAAGAAATTTGGGATGCACTAGAGGTTCAATGCCAATGAACCAAGGAAATAAAAAAGAATAGAAGATCTATGCTAATTCAAGAATATGAATATTTTGATGCAAAATAGAATGAATCCTTCATAGATATTTATGACAGATTTCTAACTCTATTGAATAACCTGGCTTTGGTGGATAAGGTGTATGACAATGAAGATTCAAACACCAAGTTTCTACGGACTCTTCCTGAAGAATGGGATTTGCAAATATCTTTAATAAGAGATATGGTTGATCTAGATGAGATGTCTCTTGAAGAAGTTTATGGAAGATTGAAGACTCGTGATTTAGAATTACAACAAAAGAAGAATATGAAAAGTAGCAAGGCAAAATCTGATGCCTTGAATGTTGAGGCCAAAGTTGAAGAACCAAAAAAATAAGTCCTAAAAGCCTCAACAAGAAAATGAAAAGATGTGATAAAAGAAAATAGTGAATCATAGTTTGAGGCAAACTCTGATGTAAACTCTGATGATTCTTCAGATTATGACATAATGGAGATGGTTATTATGATTGTCAAAGACTTCAAGAAAATGAAATGTAGGAAGTACAGAAAGTAAGGGAACTTCCAAAAGAAGCAAGGAGAATCAGACAAGAAAGACAGATTCAGAAAAAGAGAAGACAAAGATGGAAAATCAAAAACTCTTGACAAATCAAAGGTCAAGTGTTACAAGTGTAATAAGATGGGGCACTTTGTTACTGAGTGCAGAAGCAAGGAATCTGGAAAAGCACTCATCACATCAAAGAAAGATTGGATGGATTCCTCAGATTCTGAAGAGGAAACAAATTATGCTCTTATGGCAAACTCTGATGCTCCCATCCTAAACTCTGACAAGGTACCAAACTCTGTCTTTAATTTTGACACTGAAAATATTTATGAATTAAAATCCTTCCTTAGAACATTGCATGTTAGTTTTAAATCACAGTCTCTTGAAAATGAAAGATTAAAATCTGAGATACAAACTCTGACTGCTAGGAATAACTCTCTTGAATCTGAAAATTCTAACATGCTTTGCATTAAGAAAGACTGTGAAAATGCAATACACATGCAAACTCAATTAGAAATTCAAGTTGAATATTTAAAATCTGAGATAGCTAAGGAAAATGAGACTTTCAGAGTTTGGACAAACTCTGGCAATAAAGTCCAACAAATGCTCTTTGAAAAGAATTGGGCATTTGCCTTAGGTTATGAATCTAATAAAGAAACACACACTAAAGCACACATGCACAAAAGGAACATTGAGTGAACCTGTAAAATTTGTTAGAGCTAGTAATGACAAGAAATCTACATATGGTGAATGCTCTAATAATAACAAAGGTAAAAAAAATAGTGTGTTAGAAAATAAACCTATCAATATAGGATTACTTTCTCATAAGCAACTTAATGAAAAGTTGAAGATAGTCATTAATAAGAACAAACCTAAAAAGGTAAAAAGAAATAGAAATGACAAAGTAGGAATTACTAAGGAAAATAACTATAAGTATATCCCTGATACTCCTAGAAAAATCTGCTTTACTTGTGGTAATTCAAATCACATTGCCATTGACTGCAAATAAAATAAAAAGAAGGAACCTGAGAGACCTAATTCAGAGGCTAGAAAACAAACTAGATATAGACCACAAAATTCTTGTTTTTATTGTGGTAGTTTATGGCTTTCTATGAAGGAATTTATGCACCAGCGGAAGCATTGAATAACATTTATTTGCATATATTCATATGTATACACACATATAGATACAAAACTATTTTACAAATTGAAGAATACCTCGATTGCTTTCCGGCAACAGCTAGAGAAGATCTTGTTCTTCAATCCTTGCAATCACCCCTCAAGTGTGGAGTGCTCTAAAGATATCCACCAAGAATCAAACTAAAAGATGAAGGAGGAGGCTAGAGAGGAAATTAGGGTTGCCTCCCTTTTAAAATATTTCTCACAAATATTAGGGTTCAAGTATTAGGGTTTATAATCCTATATTTATAGGCAAATATCTCAGCTGAGATATTTTCTATAAATATCTTATTATTAATTCCCTTTTTAATTAATTAATCTTATTAATTAATTAGTTAATGATTAAAACTATTTTAATCATTAATTCCTTTTTCTAAACTCTTTTAGAAAATTATTCTCTCTTCATATTTAATTACTTTAATTAAATATTTAATTAATAATATTAAGATCTTATCTTAAATAATTTATAATCAATTAAATCTCATTTAATTAATTTATAAAATTTGCTAAGTAATTATTTATTTCATAAATAAATAATGACTAGCTATTATTAATTATTCCTTCATCTATAATTTAATCTCTTTTATGGTGTGACTCTTTAGGTTCAATATTAAGCCGGTAGTAGAAATAAATAATAATAAACATTTTATTTATTATTTATATGAATTCTATTAATTCATTAAATATAATTAATCTGATTAATTATATTTATTCTACATCGTGAGTGATGCTTCTCAACATATCGCGACTATCCAGATAATACGAAATCATTGCTTAGAATACTTAGAACCTGTCAGTAATTAGTTACCGTACAATTAATTCCTTCTACCCTTCAATATCCCGATTAAATACAAGGCATGGAACTCGTGTCAAGCCTATCTAATTTAATCATATGATTTCTTATTCATAATGCAAAGTTCCTTTTAATGCAAATTAGAAACTCTTTCTAATTTCATTCACTCTGGCCAGAGATTCCTGAACTTGCATATCTAAGAATAACATAGGATATTCACTTCCTTTACTGGAAGGGGCAGATCCTTTATTGATCCGTTAACTATCTCCATACACAAATCACTATGCCCAGAATGGACCTAATGAATGTCCTAGAGACTAAGGACTAAACCAAAGCATAAATCATTGTGTACGAGATTACTCTAACGATCTCAAGTCTAAGGATACTTGTACAACTATTTACTTAATAAACAACTATCGACACGTGAGTAAACTCCATTAGTTGTTCTACTTATCGAGTCATGTTCAGTGAACTTATTCCTTAATAAGCACCTACATACTAGATATAGTGTCACCACACAAATGTCTATGAGAACAGACATCCTCCTAAGAGAGCTAGCATAGTATGTACTGATCTTTACGGATTTACCAATTTCCAATTAGTTATCCTATGATCAGGAACTGTTTAAGTCTAAAGCTATTATCTTCTAGATCTCATTATTACAATCTCATTATAATTCTAGAAGCTTTGCTCTAAACTATGGAACATCTTATTTAATACACTTCAAATAGATTAAGCCCGTAACATAACAAATAAATACTTTATTATTATCAAATGAAATTAAATAAGAGTAGCAGAAAGTTTTTCCTAACTCATCATACATGATTGGTTTTAGGTCAAACACTTTCATTCTATTTATACATGCAAAGAATATCATAGTTTGTATTACAATTATTATGAACCATTGCCTCAACTGAAAATATCTCCAAAACATGTTGTCAAACAAATTTATGTGATAAAATTTGATAAAAGAAAAGTAAACTATGACAATATACACTTTGAAGATGCAAACTCTGATAACGTAAACTTTGTTAACATAAACTCTGATAAAAATACTTCTGCTGCAAGAGTTAACAAGTTTCAAAAGAAAGGACCCAAACTTGTTCTTGGTTTTGAAATGGTATTGAAGGGAAAGTGATGAAGGCAATAGTTCTTGGTTTTGAAATGGATGAAAAAGATGATGTCAAGAGTAATAAGGAGAAACATACTGTCACATAACCTGCTGTCGAACTTGACTTGACAGTAACCTCTCAAAAGTTATTGTCAAAGAAAGTATCCTTTTCTAAAAAGTGCATGAAAGCAAGGGCAGAAAGACCTAAGCCTCATTCTTGCAAAAGGCCTAGCAGGAAAGGGTGAAAGCTTATGTCTGAAATTCTACATGAGGATTGTCTGGATGTTAGAAGACCAACTATCAATAACATAGCAGAATCAAAAGCAGAATCCTTGGTCAATGTGAAGTTTGAGTGGTCTGAGGTGAATACTCTAAACAAGATAATTTTTTTGTATTCAATTGGAGCAGTTGAAGAGTTGAGCTATGAGATGAAAGAAGTGAACTATTTTCTGATCAGAAAAATGCTGCTTATAACTCAAGGATCAGACATGAGGACACAGTTGGTGAGAAGTTTGTTGATAAAGAGCTCATAGATTTGATGGACTCTTTCAAGCCTCATCCTTTGGATTTTAATGATGTTGAAGAACCTGAGACAGTTGTCTACTCAGATGGAGTGATGTTTGAGGGAGAAGATGGAATCAAAGAGTTTTGGAGCACAGAGTCTCTACAGGACAAGAATCTGGATTTACTTGAAAAGTTGGTGAAGCAGTTGGAGGGATATCCTTATCCTGGGGAGAGCAGATACATGTCAAGTGTTATGAGGATTATTCATGTCAAAAAGAAGAGGGAGATTGAGAAGAGATTTGAATATGAGAGGACACATAAATGTCTTCTCAGAAATCCTGACAGAATTATCTTCTACAATACGGGTTGTTCTGCTGAAGAAATCACATTTGAGGAATTAAAGAAGTTGGCTGTGAATGACCCTCATATCATTGAGCTTATCAAGAAGCAACTGCTCAATATCACCAATTAAGAGGTTTTTGATCTGAAGAATAGAGCACTGGAGATATGTGACTCTAAGAGAAAGGAGGAGAATGAGAAAAGAAAGAAATTTGAAGAAGAGGTTGAAGCTGCAAAGAAGAAAGTAGAGCAAATTTCCAAGAGAATCAAGGTGGCTGAGATTGACATGAAGCATGCATTGCTGAATGATCAATTCTCTAAAAGACCCAACTATGTTTTTCCAGTCCTGTTTGGGCCCCTGAGAATCATTGTTGATAGCATTGAAGTGGAGGCTGTCAACTTCAGGGTGCTCAATAATGAAAACTTAAGGATGATATTCAGAATGATCACAGGTTCATTCCTGGAGTTTGAAAGAGATCTAAGCAAAATCGTCTGGGAGATCATTGAGTCCAGAGAAGAAGATGATGAGTCTATTGACAAACTCAGGGTGAAACAGGTCTACTCTTCTATAAAGGAAAGATTTGTCAAGGACATGTTTAGAATGAAGTACTTATGCATATCCAAGGGACCAACTTAGAACTACTACACCTACAAGGAGCTGAGGAATCTTTCTCACAAAATGGTGAAACTAGTCTTAGATTGTGTTACTGATCATGCCAAGACAGAAGAAGAGAAGAGGGAACTGAAAGCTCTTGAGGGACTGTATGGAAGGATGATAGTAGAGAAGAAGTAGTGATGCACCTCAAGTCAAAATTGAAGCTCAGTCTAGAGGAGCTAAACTTGAGATAAAAGTGTACTTGTAATTTCTTTTATTTTCTGTACAAACACTTCTATTTTTATTAGTTGAGATAGCATATGCAGTTTTCTTTAAATTTGTCTTTATTCATCATAAAAACAAATTGGGGGAGATTGTTAGGGATTGTGGTACCAACAATGTAATCAACTAATATTTACTTAGATTAATTAATAATTAACTAAGTAAAACATACTGTCATATATAGTTTGACAGTATGTTTAAAATGTCACTTGTAATAAGATGCTCAAATAGTCAAGTAGGTGATAATAAGTATCAATAGTTAATGTCATGTGTAAATGAAATAAATGATCCATGAAGTAGAAGTTCATAAAGTGTTCATGCACAATATAGATCAAATTTCTGACAGTAACATTCTACATTCTGGAGCCTACGATAGCATATTCAAGTGACATCAACTTTTGGAAATAGACGACAGTAACTATTCCTTGACAGTAAACTTGGTGGAGAATGAAGACTCTATGACATCGAGTTTTACTGACAGCAACTATCCCTTGACAGTAAACTTGGCGGAGAATGAAGAATCTATGACAGCAAGTTTCCTGACAGTAACTTTGGCGGGGAGAGTTGACAGCATGTTTGGCGGGATGATTGACAACATGTTTGGTGGAATAGTTGACAGTACCTTTGGATGACAACATGTTTTAGAAGATTGGTGATCCTGACAGTAAAGTATGCGGTAACAAAGATGTTGTCACCAAAGCGAAGCTGAAGGTTGACAGTAACTTTCAGAGAAGCTGACAGTCTGTTTCAAGTAACAAACTAGGTAAAGTCATTCACAGATTGATCTTGACATTTCTACCTAGGCTGTCAAGTCTACAATTGCAACTTGAGAAAAAGCAAGCAAAAAGGTGAAGCGTGCTCATGGTGTCAAGAATGTCAAATCCTCACAGAGTACCTTTATCTACATTTAGAATGAATACAAGACTCATAAAGAAAAAGTGAGATTACTATTTCAAGTATTATCTAGGAAAGAAGGGAAAGTGTACTTGTAAGTGAGATATGTGTTGTAGTTTAAATACACACATCTCACAAACATTTTCCCTAACACACATAACTGAGCTTAACTTTTCTCAAACATAGAAACTCTAGCAATCTCTTGTTATTGTGTCTATTGAAGCTGGAAACCTTTTTCAGTCAGTTGTAGCAACAAAAATTAATAAAATTAATTTTTGAAGTAAAACATTGTGTGTCCCTAGCTTACTTGTTGTTTGCCTTGTAACTTAATATCTTTGCTTTTGTTTGTTGTTAGCAAAAGTGGTAAATTTATTAAATTGCATTCAACCCCCTTCTGCAACACTCATTCTGTTTAACATATATTATTTTTTTTGTATCGTATAATAGCTAGATAAATAATTAAATTAGTGATAAATCTGTAATAATAATTTATGAGTGTTAAATTTCTTGTGTGTATGATTATTTGTTTATTTCACCATTTATTTAAATATTAGATATTTATATTTTATATTGTGTTAAAGAAGTTTATGGTAGGTTTCATGTTATTGCATATTTTTATTATTTTATTAATTTGGTAACGTGGTTATGGAGTAAGTTTTGCATGCTATCTGATTAAATATTATTTAATAATAATTAAAGTGGCTTGGTTTATATTGAATTTAGCAAAATAGTATAACCTGTTGGGTTATTAAATTGTTTGGCATTAAGAGGTATGATAAAGTTCGTGACTTTAGTGTGCTAGTTTCTGTATTTTAAAATGGAAGAAATTATTTGACTTGTAAGCCTAATAATGGTCCAATTTCTCTTCCTTTTTGGATTTAATTAATTTTGGTTCACTTTGTTGGTGATTTATTGTCAGCTTCAGGTAAGTTCCTTTCCAATCTTCTAGTTTGAATTTTAAAATTTTATATTTATATGGTTAAATTCAGAAAATTGTTTAGTTTACGAGTCATAATTTATTTAAATAAAATTTGATCAAGTGATATTATTTTAAATTCATTATTGTTTAAGTGTACAGATTTTAAAATATGTAATAAAAATTGTCCACCTATCTACACATTTATGCAAACATAAAACTATTTTATTTATTATAATTATCAACCAATTTACAAGATATTGACAGAAAGAACATATTTACTACAAAAGATTCGATGCATTGTCAAATTTTGGAGTATGATAGATTGTTTGAAATAATGGAGTGCTATTGATATAATTGAGATGAAGTGTGCAAAGCCTATATGAATTAAAGAAGTATTTAGCTGAATAAAACAACATCAAAAAAGAATAATAGTGGATGACGAGATTACTAATTACATGGTAAAATCACACAATCAACTAATTGTGCAAGTCATAAATAATGTAATGTTCATTTTATCTCTTCTCGGCCTTGTTTAGTTCTAATTTAAATTGTATCTCGTGAGCTTGAAACTATTTTATTGACTTGTTTTAATAAAAAAAATTTGGGTTTAAAAAAGATACCATAATTAATCAAATTTTAAATTAAATGAAAATACATAGACATTTTTTGTTAAATAAGATACATTTATAAATTACAGATTAATTAAGGCAAAAATTGAAAATACTCCATTTTTAATGTACTTTACATGATTTGATTATTTGAGCGATAATATTTTCTAATTTATTTTACAAATTCTTTAATTTTATGGGGAATTAATTTAATTATAAATAAATAAAAATGAAAGGCAAGAACTCCCTCCGTTCCACTAATTTATTTACATTTAGGAGAGAGTGTTCGACATGAGATACATATAAAGTATAATTGTATGATTTATTTTTATAATTTTATATTTTTAAATAAAAATTGAATATTTAAATTTTTATTTTAAAAAAAAAATTTAAAAACTATACACACCTTAAAATACGTGTGAGACACTCGGTGGGACGTAGCAGGTAGAAAAATAGTAAAAGAAAATATGCAGAGGCGAAAGCGGTGTAGAAGACCGGGCACAAACGTGTCACTCTCTCCATAATCGCATATATGTATGTATAATTGTGTCTATACTTGCGTTTCTTTGTGTCATTTCATCAAACAGGTGGTGCGCATTCAACTTGATCTGTTAAAAAACCAGTAATGTGTAGATGAACTCCAAATCAATCTATATCTACAAGCGTCTTCCCACGAGGAGCGCACTTGTTTGCCTTAAACGACACCGTTTCGATCTCTTCTCACCAGGTAGTTTCTTCGCTCTTTTCTAGTTTTTGTATTTTGTTGTTTGATTATCATTATTATTGTTTATGTATTTTTTGCAATTAATTGTATTTTATTTAGATGTTTGGTGATAATCGTGTTGCGTTTCGTAATTAGGTTATTGTAATGGCCTGTATTTTGCTTTCGAATAATGGGACAGTCTTTTATTGAAGTTAATTATGCATTATTAGGTTAGATTACGATAGTTGAACATTTCGGTTATGTTGATAATGATGAAATTCGAGGTTTGATGAATTGTGGAAGTAATACAATTCTTTTCTCATTACGAGGAAAGTACTTGCTATAATTTTTTTAAGAGGAACTTTATTGTAAGAGGATTATTTAGTGCCTAGTCCAACACCCGGACAAAATTAAGTTTAGTTTGAGTTTAATAGACCTTATGACTATAACATTATGTTTTAGCCTAACGAACTATATTCATGTCATTTTTCGGGATCTCGCTGAAAGAAATTGCTCTTAAATGAACAAATTACCTTGTGAAAAATATTTATAGTTGAGTGTTCTTATATTTTAGTAATGGCTATTTTTTTTGTGTGTAGGGTGATAGTGATTTGAACAGTTAGTTCAGGGAAATGGGATATAAATTTAAGATCAGTGTAGACTGTAGAGTTGTCTGAGGCTTTAGGCGAGGCCCAGAAAATGATCTTTTATATTGCTATAGTAGATCAACCTTTAGTAACCTACCCATTTGTCAATAGCTCAAATTCAAATGTTACAATATCGGAAAGTATTATATCTTGTATTATTGTTAAAATACATTCGCTTTGCTAACAAACACAACATTATTGAATTTAGGATATGGAGATGAAATTTGAGTTTTGCTGTTATACCCATTAACGTAGTATTACCCTAAAAAAACTAAAGGCTCTATTGTTTCAAGATACAAATAGAAGGCTGCAGCCGGAAAAGGGATGATTTTAACATATATTTTCAGAGAAAGTCACCTCAGTGAAATGTCTCGACACCTCGCACAATACTATATGTGTGTGTGTGTGTGTATATGATCCAAATATCATGTAACCTAGGTATTCTCATACTTAATATTCTTTGAAAACTTCATTCGGGCACTCTTGCTTCCATGAATATCATACCAAAAGCTCATTAACTGTCCAAGAAATGACAAACACACACACACACACCCAAGTTGGAAGTCTCACTAGAATTTGAAATGGATTTAATATGTCCGTGAGGCAATTATGAGACAGTAATCTTTCAGCCCAGCTTGATGACTCTTAAAAAATTGACAAATTCCTGGTATTTATACAAAGCCTCAGTACCATCTTTCTTCTCAATGCTTGACAGGACAATCAATTTGGCATCTAACATTTGAACCACCTCCAACCAAAGAACCGTTAAATAATGTCGCCTTACCATGATATATGTAGATTCCTTAATGTTTTCCTCCAAAACTGACACGTTTTCTCATTTGTGGATAAATTTACAGTGTAGTTTAATCTGAATTGATGTCTGGAGTAGAAAAATTTGGGACTATGAATTTTGGTTGACTCGCAGCAAGGGGCTATGACTTTTGGTAGTAGCAAGGACCAGACTACTGATCCTGTAAAATAGAACTATTTATACAACTTAATATCTCCTGAAATCAATATTACAAATCTAACCGGTGAAACCACAAGGAAATGACAGATATGGTAAGCAGAAGTAACTCCGACTTCCGAAAATTAAAACTCACTGGGACCAAAAACTTTACCAAAAAAGTACAAGTCCTAATTTTTCAGTTTGAGTGAGTTGATTATATAAGTATATATTAAACAATGAAACTTTAAAATGATATTTTATAGGGTTTCAAGATTTGCCAGACAGTAAGCAAAGGTAATTATAACTTACCCAGATTTAGAACTGATCGGAGCTGGAAACTTATACCAAAATTAAAAACTACAAGTTGGCCTAATTTTTTTATTAGCAGAGTTAATTTTAGACTACATTAAACAATGAAATTTTGGACCTTAAAAACTTTCGGCTTGCTTTGTAACCATACCAATTTCCATATACTTTCCCCCTTGTTGGGCAATTGGCAATCTAACTTTTCCCCCAAAATTACCAAGCTATTTACTTCTGCCACCACATATCTCATCATATCCATTAACTAATCTCAGATCATAAAAACCCTTATGTAACTTGTAACATTACAACTAAGTAGAAAAAAACAACAGCTCCAAAACTTACAAGTAATCCTTCAACAGTTACATAAAACCGCATACATATAAATATTTTCCGATGCTAAAAATGTAGAATTAAATGTTCTCCTATTTTTTTAACATCATTTGGTTCTCACAGCAGACCCTAATATATAATGGAACTAAACAAAACTAATTTCTCAAAGCTTCCAACTTTAACTAAAATACAAAATCAAGCAACGAAAAATGAGAAAACCTAACAAAGAATGAATCATATAATCAGAAATTATACCTGCAAGAACGAGTAACATGTAACAGCCCATCAATAGAAATGCCGGAAAAGTAATATGTTTGTTTTTTACATGTATTTTTTATTTTAATATTTGATCAATTAGGCAATATGTAGACATAGGTTGATTTACTCCTAACTATTGTAAATTGAGAGGTTTCATGATTTTATCTTGCTTCATAAATTCTTAAAATTACGAACTTCTCTTGCACATACTCTATGCAGTGAATCTTTTATATAGGTTTTGAGATATCCTATATTCCTCTGTAGTTTATGAGGTTTAGTAGTCGATAATTTTTTCTTGAAAAATTGAATGTTTTGTGTAATTTTTTTAGCTACATAGATGCATGTTTGAAAATCCCATGCTTGATTGTATAGTGTATACAACATCCATGCAGTTTAAAATAAGGCCGACCACAATAACAATTTATATGTAACAGTAATGATATCTGTTATCAGCCGACTCTAGGAGGAGGTAACATACGAGACACGCTGAGCCTGAGCTCTACATTTGCTTCTCTTAGAGATTTCATTTCAGCCACTGGGAATATTACCTATGAATTATAGAAAACATTAATGAAGATCCCGCTCAGACTTCTCCTATCGGGAAGCCCTTCGCTCAATGCGGCGTATCATGTCGCGCATGCAAGACTTTTTCTTATACAATCTTCTTCCTAAGAGCTAAGAGTCTGGAGAAGAGGAGAGATTCAGAAAAGAGAGTTGCAATAAAAAACAAACCAAGAAAAAAAAAAGAAAAGAAAGAAATTAATTTTATTTCGGCTGCTATATAGGAAATCAAATAGCATAAGCATCGCAGCGGCTACTCTTTTGCTCTAGGAGTTACGAATTTATCGTTTAGTTTTGCTCATGGTTATCACGTCGCCCGACTAGTCACGACTAGTCGTCGACTAGTCGGTAAGTCGACAAACCAGAAAAAGTCGAGCAGCGACTTGTTTTATTAGTCGACCCATGGATAAAACCCGGATCCAACCCTGAACCCGGCCCGAAATCCCGATCCAGAAGCAGGAGAAGCAACAGAGAAGCAGGAGAAGAAGGAGGAGGAGAAGTAGAAGAAGAAGGAGGAGGATGAGGAGGAGGAGCAGAAGGAGGAGGAGGAGGAGGAGGAGCAGCAGAAGGAGCAGGGCGGCAGCCGCAGCAAGCGGCGGCAGGCGGCAGCAGCCGCAGCAAGCGGCGGCAGAAGAAGAAGAAGCAGAAGAAGAAGAAGAAGAAAGAAGATCTGGAAGAAGAAGAAGAAGAAGTCTGTGTGTATATGTGTATGTGTATCAGTGTATGTGTGTGTATAGTTGCAGGTGTTTGTGAGTTGTGAGATACAAATCAACCCATATTTTTTTCATGGGCTGGGCTCAAGTTGTTTGTTACATAAGGATTCGGTACCAGTCCAATAACTAAGCCCAACTGAATACTTGTGAATTGTGATTTTATATATTTATCTACTTGCAAGATTTTTATGAACGATGACTTTTTTTTGAAAATAACGATGACATATGTTTTATAATTTTTTTTCATTCAATGTAAAATTAAATTAAATTTATTTATGCATTTCTAGTATTTTTCAAGTACATTTTGTAATCCGTTATTGTTTTTTGATTATTAGCATACAAAATGTTTATATTCACAAAATTTAATGTAATGAATATTGCTCTATTTTTAAGTTTGGAATCGAGTATAGTATGTAATATCAGAAGTATTTATATTTTTTATATTTAGAGATTCAAAATATGGAAAAAAGGCTTATTGATTAACATGAATATTTGAAAAAAAGGATATACAATATATTTAAAAAATGTTTAAATTATTTAAAAAGGCTTATTGATGAATGTTTATAGGAAATAATCAATGGAGATTGAAAATTAATATATGTTTATCGATATTATATTTTATAAATATATAAATATATATATGCACGACTTTTTAC
This sequence comes from Oenanthe javanica, assembly GCA_008931105.1. Classification (NCBI taxonomy): domain Eukaryota; kingdom Viridiplantae; phylum Streptophyta; class Magnoliopsida; order Apiales; family Apiaceae; genus Oenanthe; species Oenanthe javanica. The sequence continues at coordinate 23,640 of QRFB01000067.1, read as the reverse complement.
GACTTTTTACGACTAGTCACGACTAGTCACGACTAGCCAATTCCACGGTACCCGAGCGCCGAGGCTCGACTTGTCGACTTAATAACCTTGGTTTTGCTTTCATTTAGGAGTGAAGAGGAACTTATGAGATCAACGTAATCTACCTCTCTCCTTTCGTTGGTTAGGAAGTAGTGTTATGGCAGTATACTCTGCCTGGTATTATTTCTCGTGACAGTACATATCAATATTCAATATTTTTTTTTGAATATTCATAAGCTAAGCATACTTGATGCTGGTATCCTGTCTGAAAAAGGTAGATTTCCATTAACCTGTCCAACCCTTACCTTTCTGCTACAAGATCCTATGCCCAGCTCATATCTGCAGCTTCTCCTAGGCTAAACAAAAAGCACCAACTGAATAACCAGGCCATCTGTTTGCTTACTAGTTTCCTGTATCTGACTCTCTCTAAATATAAACATCCTAACTGAGTGATAAAGTTTTAACTTGTTCCGGTTCTGAGAATTAACCTCATCTTCATGTTTTGAGTTGCAGCTGTACGAGATGAAATTGCAGTTGAGAACTTGCCAAAAATTATGTCGTTGGGTAGGCCTATAAACACTGCAACTGGGAGGTGGTAAGTGTTTGCTGTACTTGTCAAACTGACATACACAAATATATTCCTGGACTAGTTTCTCTTCTTGATATTGAAGTTGGTTACCGCTGCTTTGAAAGTGTCATTTACTTGTTGATCTGGCGTAGCCTTGTGCATTAAGCCTCTGGTAGTTAGGATTTGATAAAACTTTGCTTGTTATACCTGTGACCCTGATATATAGATTAGTGCTTGTGCTTGAACCTGTTTAGAAGTTGGTCACGAGTTTTGCTTTAGAATTTTTTGATTTCGTTTTCTTGCTATGAAAGGAAGGATGTCCATGTTTGTCTTTTGTAGCCCTTGTGCATTAAGTCGTAGATAATTGGTGTCGATAACTCCCGCTTTCTTGCACAGCTTTTCGTCAGGATTTTCTAGTGTGCATGGTGAACGTCCTTCTGCTGAGTATGCAAAGCTGAGGAAACAATCACTGGAAAGTGAATTTGGACATGCATTAGATTATAGCTCAAAACGTCTTTCAACATTCTACCGCTTTGGGCCTTTTTTAGCTCTCTATCGAGCTGCAATTATTTCATATTATGCTGTGAAGTTAACCATATGGCAATTTTTTGTTCACGACACTAAGAAGCGGTCCATTAAGGTAATCTTCTTATATGGTCCAAATTTGTTCTTAGGGGAGTAGCTGAGCTTCTTCTTCTTGTTTTTTTTAAATTAAATTGGGGGTCTGTTATTTAGTGTAAAATTGCATGGCCAAGAGCATTGCAAGACAGATGCTTACTGCTGCAAAGGAATTCAGGTTTTTTTTCCAACTGCTGTTATGCAAATAGAGTAATTCTAATAATGTAGTGCATCGAAATATAATGGATTATATATTTCTGTATTGTGGACATTGGTTTAAGAAACCAATATGCGGAAGGTGATCTGGTTTACCAGTAAGTCACTAAATATTCTTGTACTTCAGTCGGCATAATAAAAATTCATGGATCATTTTCATACAGATTAAATTAAGCCGTAAACAATTTTCTTAATCTAGATGTCTAGTGGATATGAGTCCTCAAGAAGGTTAGTTGATCAATGAGTTATTTCATCTTTTATGTCCTTTTGTTTGTTTGTTTCTGAATCGAATAGTACATTCTTAAGCTTACTGTCATTGCTTATATAGTTTGAAAATATATTTGCAAGTTGCAAGTGCATCCAATTCATTTTTAAGTATTCTTGAATCTTGACAGTATCATGATCGAAGATCAAATTGATGAGATATCTTGTGGATTCTTAATTGATCTGTTGCATAACATTGTTCTCTCGTCAATGCAATTTTGATACTAAACTAAATTAACTTCAACCATTTTGCAGTTTCGTGAAACTCTGATCTACTTGGGACCTTTCTATATCAAGGCAAGTCATGCTTTAGAATTATTGCTTTGGAACTTTATCGGGGATTTATGTTTATAATGTGACTTCTGTGAATAACTGGATCCCAATAGAACTGTTAACCAATATAACTAGGCAAAGACCTTTCTGGAACACCAAGAAAAATGCATCTACAGCGACCCATACTTTATTGTAACCAGAAGATATCTGTTGTGTGATAACTCATAATACTTAAAAAAAATTAAAAAAGAGGTAAGATCTGTCAATTGAAAAAGTCTCAAAAAAATAGGAGACCGGTACGTGGGTGGATGGTTTTTCTGAGCAACTTATAAACATTTTCTTAAGCAATCCAAGGCTTCATATTTAAGATAGGAGTAATATTGAAGTATGAACAAGTAAACTTTCAGACCTGTAATTAGCATTCATTTATCATTTAAATTCCTCGTATGGTGGTATATGATTGGTTATATATTTAATTAGAATATGTTGGATGACTAAGAATGTTATTCTTGTAATGATTATAAATGTTTGATTTTTACAGCTTGGACAAGCTCTGAGCACAAGGCCGGACATAGTGCCTCCTGTGTATTGCCAAGAACTGGCGAAGCTACAGGTATAATGCATCCCTAATTGTAGGTGGTCAAGTTGAGTACTAATACAGTGGTATAGATGTGTTGAATACACACCATAGTTTGTCAGTTCTACATTATTTCTTCCTTAATTAGGTTGTATGATTTGGATAATAACAACTGAAAATGTTCCTCTCATGCCAGGATCAGATACCCCCATTTCCAAATCATGTTGCTATTCAGTCTATTGAATCTCAATTAGGTGTTCCTGTTTCCCGAATATTTGCTGATATCAGCCCTGAGCCCATTGCTGCAGCGTCTCTCGGACAAGTGTATAAAGGTAACATGATAGAAGTTCGTTAAGAAAGTTATCTTAGACCTTTTATTATGTTGACCTGTTTATTTGGACTTTTATGGTTATGTTAAGTATTTTAATTTGTGTCCATTTTGCTTGTTTCCAAATCTACTTTTTCTCACGCCTCCCTCACCTCATACAAAGTAGACCATTAGATATGTATCGATCATTATATTTCAATGCATCTTAAGGGTTCTCTTAATGGTTCAAGTTTTGCAGCTCACCTGCACTCTGGGGAGCTGGTAGCTGTTAAAGTACAAAGGCCTGGTATGTCGGAAACTTTGACCCTTGATGCCTTGTTATTCAACATGGTGGGAGGCCAATTAAAGCGATTTGCAAAAGCGAGGAAGGACCTTCTCGTAGCAGTTAATGAGATGGTGAGTCTCTTAACCATGGCAGCCTATCTCTTCTCCCTGGTGTTATGCACTACTTTATTGTATCTGCTCATGCAGGTATAGATAGCTATTCACCTGCCACGTGACTGTTCAATGTTCAAGCGATATTAAACCAATTCTCATTGATAGGTCCCTGATCCGTGGAGTCTTTCTTCTAAAAATCAAGGGAGAAACAGTTGATATATCCCTGAACTTTTAGGCTTGTTAGCATCAAGCTTTGAAAAAAAAGAGAAGATATAATAGAAGGCTTTTGAAAGTCTGTTGCTTGCTTTTAGTGCTATTGCCTCTGTGTGCTGTTATTAAGCCCTATACATCCACTGCCAAGTTAGTCTTTGTGGTCTTTGTACCATGGCGCTTGGTGCCACTTTTAGCACCTCGGTGATGAACATTACTAGAGGTGATGAGGAAGATGAAAATGTAAAAATCAAAGTGGCAACCAGAGGGAAAAAAGACTATGGCCTCGTTCGATGTAACCGAACTACGTAACTATAAGTTCCTTGGATGAAAATGGGTTAGTGTGGTTCATTGAATTTCATATTAGACGAGAGAACTCCAAGTTCCAAGGTTTTTGTAGTTACTACAATACATGGGAACCTAGGGCCCCCCATGGTCACCACAAATTACATAGTTATCTAATATATAAACATTAGTGTCTTGCCAAAATTAATAATGTAATTTCTAGTTCCATAGTAATTAACACAAACAATGCAATTATCTTGAACTCTCTGTTGTAACTTAGTTACAAGGAAGTTTAAATTCCCCATGTAACCATTAAATCTTTGAAACAAATGTATTCCCCATGTAACCATTAAGTCTATGAAACAAATGTGGCCTATATAAGCATAACTTAACTTTATTAAAAGATATCTATAAGTATATATTATTAAATCTGCCATAAAACATTCATGATGTTCCTATTATCTGTTCTCTCTCAAAAAAAAAAAAAAAAAAGAAGAGAGAGAGAAACACAAAGGACTCTTTCAAGTACATTGCACCTTTTTCTGTCACTGAAAAGTGAACCACACTACTTTAATGTGGTAGCATAACATGTGTTATTGCGTGCGGGTCGGAACTTACCCGACAAGGTTTTATGAGAACTCGGACTAATTTCTTTTTGATATCGTGAATTTTAAATCTGTAGTACTATGGGTGGTCACTTTTGAATTTTGGACCATTAAGTGGTTTACTTGTTGATTTTTTTTCAACATCTATTTGTTGATACGATGAGTATGAACTGTATGATATTGCTGCTTCATTTGTCTTCCTCATGTTGTTTACTGTACTTTAAACTATTTAGATACTTTATTTAGCTTGATAAATAGCTTTTCTTGAATGAATAGGTGAGGCACATGTTTGAAGAGATTGACTACATTCTAGAGGGACAAAATGCTGAGCGTTTTGCTTCTCTCTATAGTTACAAATTGTGTAAGTTCTTCTAAATATAGTTTTTTCTAGTCATGCATGTCTTGTTTCACTATGGAAATGGATTACAATCTCAGTTACTAATGAAATCCTAATCTCCAACTTAGTATTCTCGCGGACCCTACTACACTAGATTTTCAGCTAATAATTATCAGTTTCTCATAAAAAAATGTTTATTCGACTGTTTGAAAGTCTTGAAGTTTCGAGGAGTAATTATAGTTTGTTGGAAAAAGTAGGCGAGGTTATACATATTCTTAATGGTTGGTAATGGTTGCTTGGTTGACATTATACTCATGTCTATTATACTAACATATTCATCTTGTCTTCCTCACTCATCATGACATGTCTCACTATAACATGATGATTTTGTGAAGTCTCTGATCACTGCCTCAAATTAAATGTATAAGTATTGGTGTGTGGTATCCGGCTGGTATCTTTGCTTAGAGGAACAAAGTTTTACTCGGTAAGGTATTATAATGTTATGAGGAACATGTTAGAAGTTATAATTAGTTTAATAGACTAATAGTTTGATGATTGGGTGCGCAACTAAGACTAGGGATTTCTCAAAAATATTTCTCTATTCTATATGGTAGGCATGCTTAATTACTTTTTTTATTGAAACACTTATTTTCAATATGTAAAACAAACTAGAATTTTGAAAGACGTAGAAATTGGCAAAAGACTGGCGAGGAGTGGATAAGTCACTTACCTAAAATCCCCAACAAAAATCCCCAACATCACGTTATCGAAGAATCCTAAAATATGTAATCAATTAGTACCCAGCTATATAATGTTGATACGATATTCAATTTACGACTAGAGACAACCTAATCTTAAGTATTGACCAGAACTGTAAAACAGATTATGTAAATGATCTTACTGATAATCCACCTTCTAATTACATACAATTATCTCGTTTGACAATAATAATTTTTATTTCGTAATGTTCTTTTTTGGAAAATTACGGTATTACATCTTCGTATCCTGTGACTTGTATGTACTTGGAGGTATTGACATTGCTGGTATTTTTGACACAAGGTGGTTTTTTGATGGTGTTTTTGGTGTCAATTGTTGTTTTCATGATTAACGAGAAGTAAGAATTCCTGGCGACTATTAGTATGAGAGGCGCAAATTTATTATTGCATATAGTCTAATATAGTGTATCATTGCATTGAGTGGGTTGGAAAGGTTGGCGGCATTTGTTTATTTGTTATATCTTGGACTATTTTAGTAATTTACTCCAACTCCCACTGTTTGCATGTTATGTACCTTCTCTTTTTTGTTTTGTTTTGTATCCCTGTTAAGTATGAGTTCTTTGACAATCACCAGCTCTTATTCCCTCCCATATGTTTGAGGAAAGTGTTCTTTCTCTACGAAATTGCAAGTGAGATCATAATAGTCTTATATTCTATATGGTAGGCATGCTTAATTACTTTTTTATTGAAACACTTATTTTCAATATGTAAAACAAACTAGAATTTTGAAAGACGTAGAACTTGGCAAAAGACTGGCGAGGAGTGGATAAGTCACTTGCCTAAAATCCCCAACAAAAATCCCCAACATCACGTTATCGAAGAATCCTAAAATATGTAATCAATTAGTACCCAGCTATATAATGTTGATACGATATTCAATTTACGACTAGAGACAACCTAATCTTAAGTATTGACCAGAACTGTAAAACAGATTATGTAAATGATCTTACTGATAATCCACCTTCTAATTACATACAATTATCTCGTTTGACAATAATAATTTTTATTTCGTAATGTTCTTTTTTGGAAAATTACGGTATTACATCTTCGTATCCTGTGACTTGTATGTACTTGGAGGTATTGACATTGCTGGTATTTTTGACACAAGGTGGTTTTTTGATGGTGTTTTTGGTGTCAATTGTTGTTTTCATGATTAACGAGAAGTAAGAATTCCTGGCGACTATTAGTATGAGAGGCGCAAATGTATTATTGCATATAGTCTAATATAGTGTATCATTGCATTGAGTGGGTTGGAAAGGTTGGCGGCATTTGTTTATTTGTTATATCTTGGACTATTTTAGTAATTTACTCCAACTCCCACTGTTTGCATGTTTAAGTACCTTCTCTTTTTTGTTTTGTTTTGTATCCCTGTTAAGTATGAGTTCTTTGACAGTTACCAGCTCTTATTCCCTCTCATATGTTTGAGGAAAGTGTTCTTTCTCTATGAAATTGCAAGTGAGGTCATAATAGTCCTATATATGTTGCAGGTAATGAACAAAGGAGTTCAAAAAGAAAAATTAGCGATAATGTGAAGTATGAGAAAGAAAAGTATGTGAAAGTACCAAAGATTTACTGGAAGCTGACACGCAAGGCTGTGCTGACAATGGAATGGATTGACGGAATAAAGCTTACAGATGAAGCTGCACTTAAGAAAGCCTTTTTAAATCGAAAAGAGCTGATTGATCAGGTATTGTGCAAGCAAGTGATGACATTATCTCTGTTTCTCTGTTATTATGTATGTATGTATTACTGTAATTTGGGCAATCTAGATTCTACTGTTTGGCCTATTGAAATCAAGTTTCATTGATATGGCTTTCAGGGATTGTATGCCTCTTTGAGGCAATTACTTGAGGTAGGGTATTTTCATGCTGACCCTCATCCAGGAAACCTTGTTGCTATAAAGGATGGATCTATTGCTTATTTTGACTTCGGAATGATGGGCGATATTCCTCGCCACTACCGTGTTGGACTAATTCAAGTGGTAAGAAAGGTTTAGAAGTTATTCTTCAAGGGACCATCTATGATAAAAATTTGGTCTCTAGTTGAGTACTCTTTAGAAGGCGCTAAGCATTAGAATGACTACAGCTAATGTGTATCTGGATTTTTAAAATTTTCTCATCCATGTTATGTGCTGAGTACTCTGCTTCTGGCTTTATTTAGTAAAAGGAATTATTCTATCACTTATTTAATTATTAAGACTCCCTCTGTCCTCGGAATAGGTTACTTACGAGTTACAATGCAAATGTTTATGTACTAGATACCAAAGTGGAGAAATGGAAAGTAAAAGTAATTTGTCTGGAATCTTATACAAATTGCACTTGTAGAGGCATCTTTGAGAATTGAAAGTAACTGTTTTGCACATATGATTATATCTAAGGATGAACAGTAGTAGTTCAGTTTGCTTTTGAGTTTTTGATTCAGAAAGATACTCTGTTGATCTTATAAAGTCTTTGGTCAATTTTTTTACCTAATATGTATTCATTTTCTTGCAGTTTTAACCCCTTTATGTTGGCGGTTTTTCAAAACAAATTATTAAAGTTGCAGCGGAATCATGGTATCAAACTTAGGGTCATTGTATGATAACCATTAAAACGAGGTGCCATTTTATGAAAAGAAAAATTCAGATGACAGTTTTATAACAGTGGTAACATTAGTTTGTCTCATTAAATAAAGTGGATCATGAAAATGGTTATCAGTCTTTTCTCACACTTATTAGCTGTGTCATTTCCTCATCACTCTTGACGACTCATGAAAATGGTTATCAGTCTTTTCTCACACTTATTAGCTGTGTCATTTCCTCGTCACTCTTGACGACATTCACCACAGTTTGTTTCCATTCACTTTTTACTGAAATCGTGTACCTTTTCATTATACTCTTTTGGTTAGGCGGTGCAGTGATAATCATTGTGCTTAATTATAAATCTCTCAACATATATATCTGGCACATACGAGTCTGATGCTATAATATGAGCGCATCTGAGATGCTATATTATGTTGACTGTTATTCTGCTTTAAGATGACGTTAGGCTTTTCTTTTCCACATGTATGGAGTTCTATATGCTGACAGGTTTTTGTTTCTTTCAGCTTGTACACTTTGTTAACCGTGACTCTCTGGGTTTAGCAAATGATTTTCTCTCTCTAGGGTTTCTTCCGGAAGGGGCTGACATTCAGTTAGTATCAGATGCCTTGCGAGCATCCTTTGGCGATGGATCAAGGCAATCTCAAGACTTTCAGGTTTGCCTTCTGTTCCAAGAATATGATAATCCTCGTACTTCAGTAGCATTTTACCCAGTCCAATATCCTGTAATGGTGCATCCGTGATAAGAAGGTACTGGTATCTGGATTGTCTTCTCCTTCTGTCAATCTATATATGCATGACCCTAATTTTGGCTAATATTTAAACATAAGTTTAGTCATAAGTATGTATTGCTCAATTACATATATAAGGATCTTTCATACTTGATAGCAAGCATTCTCCATAGATCATTTTCCTAAAAGCACATTTATGGGTGTTAAACTAAATGTTTGATGACCAAAGAAATACTCACCAATGAAAGCTTGTTTGACAAATGTAAAAAAAAATGACATTTATGTTGTATGTGGTTGCAGAGCATAATGAACCAGTTATATGATGTAATGTACGACTTTGAGTTCTCGCTTCCTCCAGACTACGCTCTGGTCATAAGAGCATTGGGATCACTTGAAGGGACTGCAAAAACGTTGGATCCTGATTTCAAAGTTGTTGAGAGTGCATACCCGTTCGTCATTGGGAGGCTTTTGGCTGATCCACATCCAGATATGAGGAAAATTTTAAGAGAACTCATTATACGTAATAATGGTTCTATCAGGTGGAATCGACTAGAACGATTGGTACACTCTCTTTTACTTTCGGTGACAATATTTTTTTCTGTGTATTATTGACCAGAGTATGCTTCTGCAACATATATGCTTAATGAATTGGTTGTTCAATAGAACATTTCTGCGAGGTCTACAGTTTTAAGTTTCAGCTACTGTTTCCGTTGAAACTCTTTTCCGTTTAAGAATAATCAATTTTGCCTTGCAGATTATATTCGGTAGAATTTACGTACATTGTCAGTAATTAATAGTTCTGATTTGATGTTGGGAAACTTAATTAAAGGACTTCCATTATGCAGATCCTTTTGAACTCTCTTTGATGATATCCTATGCAAGAATAAAGAGAATATATAAACAGTGGAAAGTGGTTCTAGTTGGCAACTTATACCTGACTGCTAGATATCACCTTGGTTCCTCCAAATCGCTTTTACAATATTAGATAGCAAATACTTCACACAATTGGACCAACCTCACCACAAGTGCAACTATAACCACCTCCCAAAGACAACATTCATCCACTGAGACACCATTCAAAAGCTCTAAACTTGCAGCCAACCTCAACAAAACCAACCACACCAAAGTCGGTCTAGTAAAAGCAGTACCAACTTTTTCAGTTGTCCTTATCTTGATGAAAAATTAGGTTCTGTCTTTGAATGCCTTGGGCATTGTAGTCCGTTTTCGGTTCGATCAAATGCTAGAGTTGTCTTGATGTCTTTAACTGATTTCCAGGGTTCGTATTACAAAAAATAGCAGATTCGTATGTGCCATACTGCCATCAGACCAGTCTTGTTTATGAATAGTTTGCAACAGTGAGATGCATCTGGTTTTGTTAACAATCATTTTCTGCATACTTGTGCTAATTGTATTCTCCTGTGATCATTTGGCTGGTCCTATATTCTTATGGTTATAGTGTTTATTAATTACATTGGTGATTGTTGTGCTGGATGGTATGAAATGTTCTACTAGCTGCATGCCATTATTTGGTTATCGCTGTGGCTTTCTAGACATAATGAGTTCCTTATTGAGGAGAGTTGTACAAGTGGGGTAGCTTTTATTAAGGAGGATATCAAGAAAGCAAGACGACTTGGACTTGGGCTATATGTCACGGCGGGTAGTTTAGGGGCATATTATTGCCAAGTAGTATAGACTTCATAAGGAACTTTCTTGTGTCGATCGATTTGAAGCTATATCTGGGAGTCAATGGATAAAGGCGTCCCAACCTGCACAACCATATATGTCATTGCTATCATGATATATAGTGGCTTGTAATGTTTTGTCCTCGCCAATTTACCATTACTCCATGACTTAGGTCATCGGTTCTCGGGGGCATCTGGATATATGACCAGGGCCGCAAGTAGGGGTAGCAATTTCGGGTTTCGGGTCGGGTTTGGGTTGACAGACTCGGGTCAGAATTTTAACCCAACTCGAACCCGACCCGAAATTTTAATGGGTTAGAATACCCAACCCGACCCGAAATACCCATGAATAACCCGAACTCGACCCGAAATAATTATAATTTAGTAATAAATATAAATAATAAATAATAAATAAATAAAAATTAATTATTTTTATTATAAAATTTATTTTTAATAATATTTAAATGAAATATATAATATTTAAATAAATAATTAATATATAAATAATATTAAATATATTTAATTTATAATATATATAATTTCGGGTGATTTTCGGGTAACCCGAAAATGACCCGATTTTTTCGGGTCAGTTTAGGGTAAACCCGAAATTGATCCGAACCCCCGAAAACCTCCAACCCGAATTCGTATTTTTCGGGTCGATTTCGGGTCGGGTCGAAAATTGCCACCCCTAGCCGCAAGTATATTTCCCTATCTATTTTATTATATTAGTACTTTAATTGTAGTGATATCACGGAACCATTCTCCACACGTAACTCTTCTCGATGGATCTTACGCAATGTTTTAAAAGCATGCCTAGGCGCACACCTATATATCTAAGTAATTTCTGTATTAACTATCACATTATTTGTCGATATTATATAAATATATATTTATTTATCAAAAAAATTAATCATATATAACATTGCGCCGAACGGTTTTGGCACCACCAATCTTACGTATGTCACAATGATCATAGTTTTTACTAATAAAATTTTCCTCTCCCCCAAAAGGGGCTGCTCTAATTGCTTGACAAATATTCCTAGGGTCTAATATCAAGTGCACTCTATGCAAGCTGAAAATTATAGTGTCAATATCCACTCCTCCACCAGCTTGAGGCCAAATTATTTAAATATCAATATTTAAGATATATGTCTTCGTGTATGGGGATTTGCAACGTCTTCATATACCTCTTTAGAGTAGTGAATTTGTCAAAATTTTGTTTTTTTGCTATATAGTCTCACATTTTTCATCTCCTAAAAACTTGCTTTCCCGGTACATGGTCAAGTAATACTTAATAGATGGTTTAAAACTTACAATCTGTGTTTCCAACTATCCTATTCTGTGTTTTGCCTTTTTGAGTTGGTCTGAGCATACTAAATAATGTCTGACCTTGAAATGCTGATTCAACTTACAATCTATGGTTTCCAACTATCCTATTCTGTCAGGTAGAAGCAATAGCCAAACAAACGGGGCCTGTGGAGGAAAAGTACTCAAATCCTTTGGGTTGGAAGTCATTTGACATGCGGGCAGTTGTTTCTGCCACTGAAGATCTTTTTCAATTCATATTGAGTGACAAGGGTGTAAGAGTACGTGTTTTTCTTCTAAAAGACATAATTAATGCGGCTGATACTTTTCTTGAAGTTGAAGTAGTTGCCTCCATGTTTGATTCAAATTTCCAAGCAAGAGATGCATCTGAATCAGAGGTTTGTTTTAGTTTTATTTTTATAATTACTATTCCATTAATCATTATGCAACTGTACAGCAGAAACAGTTACTCTGAAAATTATGTATTGTACTTAAAGCTGCATGACTTGAGAGATTGCAAATTTATAATGCAAATTATGTATGGGTACCAGATGCAGCTGTATTCCCCAAAAAATTATTTTACAGAAATATTTCAAGTAGGTTATTATTATAAGAAGACAGTTGCGTACGCATGCAAAATTCGACCTTTGCTTGCTCATCTAAATTGATCCAAGTTAATGAACTAGTGGTTTAGATATAGGTGCTGGGTGTATTGTGTGTTTATCAAGATAGAGTGCGTCTAGAAATGGTTCTTTTTTATTAAAGAGTAGAATAGTCCACAGTGTGTTGGATGGATTCATTAATGCCATAGGTGCTCTTAACTAATGCACAATTTGTTTATGTTTTACATGCACATATATGTATGTGTATATTTGCTACTTCCCTGTAGTCCCCTTTACCCCTTTACCGGATTCACATAGAATTTTGCTAGGGAGGTTTAATTCTCTGGTGTCTATGTGCTCATTACACAGTGGGATGCCGATATTTAAGGTGGTATCTAGACTTCAAGTAGCTCCATAAGTTTGACATCATTACCAAGTCTGAAGTTGTGCATTTATTATGGTTTTCAGTGTTGTATGCGTTCTCTTATATGTAGCTGTTTCTCCACAGGGGCAGGCAATGCTCAAAAGATTGGTGAATGGATTCAGATATCTATATCAAGCAATTCGGTTGGCCCCAGATGTATGGGCAGCCATGATGATCCGTATGACTCTTAAACCTGAGGTTCATAGATTTATATTAGATACTGTATCTACTTTGTTATTACGATCGAGAGATAAAATCCCACAAACATTATGGCTTTCTATATCCAAATGTATTCACAAATTGGTAAATCAAGAATCCCGTTGAGTTATAAAATTAACTCTGATTCAATTTCACTGTTTCAACTTGATTGAGTTTCTTATGTTAAAGAGATTACTCAAAAATCATTGCCAATCAGTAAAAACGGTTGTGGCACTGCACTCGTGTCCCATCCCACTACATGAAGTACGTCGTAAGTATCAATCAAATATAATTTTAAACTTTTTAGGCATTTCATTAAGAAAGTATATACTTTACCCTACGTCGTGTACCTTACAAAATACAACTTCTTATGTAAGGGCCCTGGTCCTGACATGACAATCGCATGTCTTGGGACCAGTTAACAAACCTGTCGTTGGCCTTTCTGCGGTTTTTAACCGCGGAAAGAAGAGATTCAAATTCATGTTTTCAGATTCAAGTTGTATTGTATATAATTGGTCAGTTGACAATAGTGACACAGTGCTTGAATTTTCATGCATTTTGTTAAGTTGTAATTTTCTTTGCTGAATATAGTCTTATAATATATTTTATAGCTTAGCTACAGTCTACAAGTTCATTATAATACAAATACATCAAAACATTAATTTTAATGTATATATAAGTATGAAATATTATAACAAAAAATTATGTAACATATATAATGAACTATATTTAATATACATTAAAATAAAAAAATCTTACTAAAAAGAATTCAATAAAAATATGCATGATAAAATAAGATTTCAAGTAATAAATAAATGTTTAAAAATATCACAATATTTATAAAAATGATTAAGAATATAAAAAAAATATGATTAAAACTATAATACAATATTCCATTGAAATTGATTTGATATGTAAAGATACGCCAGGGATTGTTTTATTATTTACTCCTAAAATTTTAGGTTTAAAACAATGAGTACTACTGTACATATCTTACATAATCAAGTACATAAATGTGTGTATATATTCTTTCTGCTGCTTATCAAGATTGTTTCTCATCTTTCCGCTTTTAACTGCGGAAAGGTTAGTTGTCAAAAGATGTCGTTTCATTCAATTTGGCAGGAAAACAACAGGTTTGTTAACGGGTTCGTGACACCGAGACCCCTTACATAAATATCAAACTTTTTACATAATCTCTATATTTATTAAAGACGAACCTGCAATTATTTGATTGGTGGTCTGGTCATAATATTTGTCTTTTACTCAACTTCAAATACAATTTTTAATTAAATTTTAAATACAATACACTCTTATATAAACTCTTTTATTTAATTAAATTGAATAAAAATAATAAAGTACACACTTATATAAACTCATTTCACTATAATACACACATATTCCAACTCTTTTAATTAATTAAAATTAAATACAAAAAATAAAATAAAATATATTGTTATAATAATTAAAACAGATATATCATACATATAACTCTATCACTGGTGTATTCCTCCTTTTATATAATTGCTCACGTGTAATCTATGCTATATTATTATAATCGAAAGATCAAAAATTTTGGTCACTCAGTCGGTCGTCGATACTATGTCATGGGTCTAAAAATTATACATATTAAAAATAATTTTACTTATTATAATACGGGCTCTAACTATATACATATCTATATTAACTAAAATTTTACTTTTTAAATCCAATTATATATTTATTATACCAGATACCCGAATTATATAATTTTACTTATTAAAATACGAATCCTAACTATATATCTATCTATATTAACTAAAATTTTACTTTTTAGGCACAATTATATATTTATTATAACACGGGTCCAGATTATAACATATTTGTATTAAATAGAATACATTTATATAAAATAAGATAACATATAATATTAACATAAATTCTTAATATTATAAAATTTTATATTAAATATTAATAAAAATATAAATAAATAATCAATTTACTTAAATATTAGTTATTCTGTGTTTCTCACGGATTATAAGCTTGCATTATATTATATCTAAATTATAACCTATATTTTCTATTTTAAGAATCTTAATTACATTATAATTTTAATTTAATATAGTTGTACTCACATTCAACTCAATTTTATCATCATTCAAACTCTTTGATTTATTTAAAATTATAAAATTTTAATTAAATTTAATAAATATTAAAAGCAAAAAAGTAATTAATATATAAACAATATTATATAAAAAAATATAGAAAAAATTATTAATAAAATAAATTATCACATTAAATATTTAAATTATATAAAATAATTAATACATAATTTATTAATACCACCCACACTTTTATTATAATAAATAAAAGCAAATAGTATTACAACATTACCCAGATTAGTGTGATTAATTAATACTAATATTATCTCCATTCTCTTTTACATACCTTTTAATTTTTATATGTATTTTAAAGTATATAAATAATATTTTTTTAATAATTATATTTCAAATTTTATTTTTTTAAATAAAAATATAAGTATTAAACTTTAACTACAAAAATAAAATTCAAACAATAATTAATAAAAGTATTATTTTTATATACCTTTCCCCCCAAAATATTTGTATATACCTTAAATGGCTTAAAATATACACACACAAAAAAGTTAGAAAAAATATATAAAAATGGTCCATATTTTGTTTAAGACCCTCACAACATAAAAAAGGAGTTAAATATATTTTGTGTACCTGAATTTTATATGTTTTGCAATTTGTGTATTTAAAGCATTAATTATACATTTTGTGTACTTAGATTTTATAAAAATAATCCGTTTGTGTACCTAAATTTTAATTGTGTATTTTGTATACTTAAATTTTATAAAATATTCAATTTATATATCTGAATTTTATATCTATGCATAAAATTATATTTTACATAAATATTTATAAAAATGTTATTTAAAAATTAATTACAATAATTATATATTCTATATATTTTATATGAGACAGAAGTAAGTATAAAAATAAGAGACGAATAATATATTTGTTATCTATTTATTTTAATTTAAAATAAATTTAAACACTCTCTTTTGTAGTGTTTTTAGAGAATAATAATAAATTTTATAAAAATGATGTAAACATACAATGGGTGTATATTTATCATATACTTAGTTATATTTGTATTAAATAAAATACAAAAATTAAATATTTTCAAAATTAATTAAAATATATATTTAAAATAATTTTATGTATTGTTTTACATTTTTAGAAATTATATACTTACATCAGTTTTATAAAATTTATTATTATTTTCGTAAATATAATAAAAAATGTTTCAAATTTATTTTAAATTAAAATAAAAATCTCATCTCTTTTTTTTTTCTTACTATATATGTAATGTATATTACACAATTATGTTAGTTTTAATTTTCAAATTAAGATTGTTTGAATATTCATATAAAATAAAATATTTTATAAATATATATAAATTAAATATTTTATAAAATTTAAATACACAAAATATATAATTAAAATTTAAATACATAAAATATAAAACGTGCAAACTTCATCTATACAAAATGAGTTTTATATCAAATTGCTTCCTCATCTCACAAAAATATTTCAAGTAGTTACGCAATCTCCACGGCGACTCATTTATACCACTAAATTGTCAAAATATATCATCCGTTTAAAAATTTGACGATGAACGTTAAGATCGTGAATTGATCGATTGGACAAATTATATGGAAAAGGGAAAAAAGATTTAAAAAAAATTAAATAACACAACATTCCTTAAACAATTAGAAAAAATAAAAAGTAAATACGTTGTTATGGTAAAATACATACATTACAAAATGGGATTATTCGACGTTCATGGGCAAACGAACATTCATATCACAATTGCAAATCATATTAGTACACTCTTATTTGATTGACGAAACCTATGACATAGCAAATTTAAGGCATTTTCATTATAGACGTATATGACGATATATACAAGAGTAATTAAAGAGTTATATACAATTAGTTGTTATACGCTACCTAAGTAAACACTTGACACGTTATCGCATTTTTAACGTTGATTGTCAATTTTTTTCTAAAAACTAACGGAGTGATATATCTTAACAGTTTAGTGGATTAAATGAGTCGTCGTTGAAATGATGTAATTACTTTGTTATTTTTTTATAATATAAGTGAGGACATATAAAAACCTATAGAAAATAGATATAACTCTAAGAAATATAGAAAGTTTTTTTAATAGAAATATAGAAAGTTTTTAGAAGTATAGTTTTCATAGGTAAAAATGAAGCGGTAGAATGTTGGCAGCTCTTCTTCGTCATCATCTTCATCTTCTTTGTTGTTATTTTCGAGGTGGATCCCTTCTCGCCATTTTTCTTTCCCCAAATTGTTTGTTAGAGGTGCGAGCTGCCTACTATTATTATATCTGTTTCTACAACTTGTACACTTGTTTGTGTGTTTCTTTTACTACAGTATGTTTCTCTTCTTAAGTCGAATTCATTTTATTCTCTTTTTAGTTTTATTTACATGAGATTAATAATTATAATTAGGGACAATGTAAGATTGATAATCCTCTCTAAATCAATAATGAAAGTCGAAAGATAATGTTAAGTATGACATTTGGGTACAAATTGTGGATAGTCCCAAGGGAATATGCGATTTTATAGCTTTCGTAAATGAACTTTGACTTAAAATTATTGTTCCTCTTTGGATAATCAATGTTAAAATATGATATAAGATCTAATTTGGGGTCTTCCTCTGACACCTTAATGTTTTAGATGACCTGGTTCCTCAACATACCCCATATCAATAGTCCCCATATTGGATTTTATATTATATTTTAACAATCAATGATACGTTTTACGTGCATATCTTTATGAATTTTCTTTTAAGTATAAGTCAAGACACGCCCATTATGTGTCTTTTTCCTCTCGTCAAGCTTAGTGGCGTACCTTAGTGAACTTTGACCGATTTTTGTTGATCACAGAAGAAAAACAAAACAAAGTCTGTCAATTAAGAACCTCAATAAGTCAATAAAAAAGAATGTAAGTAAGACAAAGAAGCGTAAAATTTTAAATTCATGCCCTTATTATATTTGTAGCTCTTTATGTGCAATTACAAAATGTGTAATTTTATTCTTATGGAAGTGAAATGCGACGACCTTCTCTATGTTTGAAGTTCAGATAACCCCATTCTCTATGTTTGAAGTTCAGATAATTCATTCTGAAAGTATATTATCTAAATAAGCCTCTAAGATAACTAATTATATTGATGAATATGGTTTATTGTACAACACCTCCTAAATTTGTTCAAATATTGATCTAATTATGCTTTATTGTTAAAGATAATCAGTTATTTGTTCTTTCGATTAAATGATACCTAATCTTCTAATATGTATTTATTTAATAAGTTTTATTTGAATTATAAATAATTTGATGATGCACTTGATCTGGTACTCATTGAATTTTAAGGTTTAATTTCTAGTTTATATGCATATTTAAGAACAATTCCAAAAGCCTTTTAGTTCACTCCTTAGGTATAATATAAAATATTGACTCCTAGTAATTTAGGACATGAATAGCTATATTCATCTCCAACAATATTTTTTATATTCACTCCTTATTTGTTATTGTAATATTAAACGTACTTCTTATGATTAAAATTACAATTTACAATAGAAAGAGAAAGAAAGTATTCATAATACAATAATAGTTAGAACTTAGAAGGTACTTAGAGCAGTAACAATGCAATCCCTCTCTCTGCGTTGAAAAGACAAAAGTGGGACTATGGCATCTTTTATTGCATTAGAAGAAAAAGTGGGAAGTGGGATGCTCCTCTAAAATGGGACGAACTACTTCTATACAACATGGCCCGTAGGTTGTCCTTTTTAGTTTTTTATCAATATGTTCTATTAGTTGATAAAATATATCCGTTGGAACGACTAGAATTTTGAGTATAAATAGAACATATTTCTTCTTATTTTTTCACAATTCTTTTACTCTACAAATATACTCTTGAGATTTATTTTTACACACAAAAAATGAATCCTAATAATTCTCAATCTCCAAACCCACAAAATCCAAATTCCCAAATACCAAATACTCAGTTTTCCTTTTTATATGCCCAAAATATGATTATGGATAATACTCAATTTCCAAATTCACCAAGTCTAAATTATGATTCTCAAGCTCCGAATTATCAATTTCCAAATTCGCAAAGTCTAACTTATAATTCTCAAGCTCCGAACTCTCAATTTCCATTTCCAAATCTTTTTTTGCCATATACTTAGAATTCTCAATTTCTTCCATATGTTCAAAATTTTCAAACAACTCCAAAAATTCAAACCCAACAGACACCTTTCAATAGCCAAAATTTTCCACATTCTTCTGCTTTTGATACAGATTCTATCGATCTCAATTACAATTGTGATGAATTTGAAGATGCACGGGAGATTATTGGTCAGTGGAAACGGAAAGAAGACAATCTATTAATTAATGGACGATTAAATGTGTCAATTGATCCCATAGTCAGTACCGATAAAAAAGGGGAAGCATTCTGTGAGCGAATCTGTCAATATTGTGAAGAAAGTAATCTTGACCTTATTAAGAGAAGAGTTATAACTATAAAAAAAGATGGCACAACATAAACAAAGGAGCTCAACGTTATGGATCGTGTTATGAATAAGCGGAGCGAAAAATTGAGAGTGGTTCAAAACTTAGACAATATAGTTGGTTTAGCTCATAAACTCCACAAAGCTAAATACAAGAAAAAGTCCAACTTTAACAAGCATTAGAATGAGTTTCAGAGACAACTAAAGTGGAGAACTCCTACAACAAATAGCGAGAGTACAAAGATGACTAAAATAAATAATTCTGGAGTTTATTCATCATCGATTAACAATGAAACACACAGATGACGATGCTCCCAGTTCGTCCTCAGGCAAAAGTAGGTGAGAGAAAAGGAAAGGGAAAGGTCAAAGAGAAGGCTGATGAGTTAGAAGAATTAAAAGCCGTTCAATGGCAAAAATTGTCCTTGTTAGAAGAATTTAATAAGAACCCAGAAAAGGAAATGGACCTAAAGATAATTATGACGGACACTAATGTAATGAATGAGGCTTAACATGAAGTGCACACATCGCTGCTTGAAGAATTAGAAGAAAAAGATGAACTTAATCTGTTTAATAATATGTAGCCATTGTACTCTTATATTTTTGTTTATAGTTTCATATTTTTGAGTGAAGGACAATAATAACGGGTTTTTGTATCGCCGGTCACAGAAATACCGGATGACGGGTAGGTGGCCAATTATACTGGATATGACACACATTTAAGGTTAGGGTGTTATGCTTACTAATATTTTTATTTTAATTGTTTACATGATACGCATTTCAAAATGGTGTGCCCCTTTAATGCGCATATGCCAAGTCGGTCTCCAACTAATTAAATTTTTTACTTTAAAGCTACATACGCATTTACATTTTGGGTGACTTAGTAAAATTAATTATTTAAAATTAATACGCATTTTTAAAGGCTATAATCAATATAATAATTATTTTTTTCAACAAGATAGGCATTTTTAAATAGGGTGTTTCAAATCTTTAATAATATTTAATAGTGTATTCTGTACATTTATTTTATTTTTAAATAGGACGCTGTATTGGGATGACTCTATTATATATATATATACAAATATATATATATATATATATATATATATATATATA